>VXBU01014508.1:1094716-1185334 GCA_013400315.1 Bombycilla garrulus
ACTTTGGTACCTGCATAAAAAAAAAATCTTTGAAATAGGATTGAATTTCTGTGGTACTCTTGCAGATTGGGAGAAATAGGATTATCACAGTATTCAACTAATTGATGAAATTCATTTATACTGAAAAGTATTCATTGCAAAGTTAATTTCTTTCAATCAGATTCTTTGTGCTTGTTTCACAATTGTGATGATTGCACAGTCCAGCGTCATCAGAATTTACATGATTCCTGTTACTATTTTCATGAAACTTTTTCTTTTTAACAACTTTATTGAAAGGAAAAAATTATCTTGATGTCTGAAAGCTATGTAATAGTAAAGGTAAGAGGATAAATTTATATCACAAAGTTTAAAGTTTTAATGCTGATTGTTATTTGACTCTAGATGTTATTATGCAAAAAGAGTATCTGGTTTGTTGGTGGATGGAAGGTTTTGGCCATGTAGCTAGTTTTTCAAAGTCCATTTTTGCTCTTGGAACAGTTTCCATAGATCCTGTTCAGTTTCATGCTGACACTCACGGCTCAGTTTTGACCTTGGCAGCTCATGGCCATTGAGCTTCTCTAGGCAGAATTTTAGAACTGAACGTTGTAACTTGATCTTACAGGTGTTCAGCACTTCTAAAAGGGCTGAAACGCAGAACTAGTGTTTCAGGCTGTTCAGGTTTGTGGAGCAGGACTTAGGTTAGTCACCTTTGTTACTTCTGTCTGATACATGGCTTCCCAGAGAGAGGAATAAAATTAAGAGTTGTGGGTTGATCAGTGATTGACTCTTTAAACAAAGCAACCATAACGAATAACAGTTTTTGCTGTATCTTCAAGTGTACTGAACTGTCTCTTGATTCCTATTAGTGCCATTTGTAGAGGGTATATGTCTTGCTTTTATTCTGCTGGTATTCATGGAACATCTGAAAGATGTCAGGAAGGCTGATAGGCTTTTAGCAGGTGTAAAATCAAATCTGGCAACTTCATAAAGCTAGAGAGGGTTTTTGCTGCATTTACACTGCAGCTTCCCAAACACTTGGAGCCTTTCTGCCCAAGGGTATGGTAATCTCTGTAGCAGATGCAGTGGAGATTTGTATTTAGAATTAAACACGGCAGCTATTTAAAATTTTAGTGTACATGTGTGATGTAAGTGAAGTACCCTGAAATGTTAGATAATATTGGTAGGATGGATAACCAATAAATAGGCCTGCCTAACTACTTGGGGTGAGGGGAAAAAAAAGACTAGTAATTAGGACTTAGAAAAAATAGTGTGAAGAGCTCCTTTTAGAACCAAATTAATAGAATGTATTTGCCTTTCTAACTCATGGGGTTAGATGTGAGTCCTTCCAGAGAGAATAGCTTCTTAGCCTTGTCTGACTGCTCTAACAAGGCAGCCCTGCTTAGTGCATAGCTGTGCTACATAGTCATGGTCTGCTCTTTCCTCCCTTGGACCAGCTTCAAGGGCAAGGTCCCAACCTCTCCCTGTTGAGAGCCGCTGATTTGTTCAGTCCTCTGTCATTCATCCAGGCTCCAGCACGTGCTGAAGGTTTACCTTCCACATTCTCTCAGCAAAGTGCTTGTTATCTACCAGAGAGTAAGCTGTGATAAGGATATTGGAATTCTTTGGTTTATATACTTAAGTGTTCTTGTATATAAGTGTGAACAGTGACCATAATGTGATAAATAGGAGATACATCTATATTAGTTACATTTAGGAAATGAATTTTTACAGGTCTGTAAATTCAAGCTGCCATTTTACATGTGTAAATGCTCTCATTTCAAATACACATCTGAATACTGAGGGTTTAGAGTTTGAACTCATGCAATTTGTGTTCTTTATGCTTGCTTTCTAATTAGTTCTACCTTTGAAATTTTTGCAGTGTTAGGTTTGTGCTGACAGAGTTGCTACTTGGCAGAGATTTCAGCTGTGAAACAGTGAGAGTATGTGCTTTGAATTTTTAATTTTGGCTCCCTCTCTGGAGAAAAATGTTGTCCTTTTAGATCGTATTACTTAAGAAATAGAAATTTATGAATGAGGATAAAATTTGCTGGTTTAGGCCATGCCCAAATATGAGTGATGTAATGAAACCTATGCATATACTCTAGGGAAACACTTGTTTTGGGGCCATGCTTTGTTATCCTGTAGCATAATATAGATTTACTTTTGATGTGAAAAATTAAAATAATAGACTTTATGGTAATCTGTATTTTGGTTTGAATCATATTTAGGTGTATTTCAGCTAATTCTGAAGGAACTAGCTATAGTACTGCATGAAATAGGCCAGACACAACTCCAGTCTTGCTCCATCTTTACTTAGGAAGAATCGCAGATGTAGCAAAAGTAAAACCTGAATGAGATGCCTGTGTTCTGCTACATTTTCCCTCTAAGGATGAAAATGTTACAGAAGTCACATTTTAAACCAAGGAGAGATCAGCTATAAATGCACTTGATAACAAGCACAGAGAGAATAATCTATTGCTTCTATTTTCTGACTCTGGCTGACATTTCTTTCTTGAGGCTTCTCATTTGAATTGATTTCAGATTGACTAAAATGTTTCACCTTTACAATATATTAAATTTTTCATTTACATGTTTGTAGGGGAAACGTATTTCTAAATTACTGGAAATACATGAAGCTTATATTGGGGTTTATATTTTTCAGTGAAGAAGATCAAAAGCAAGGGGATTAAAAGCTGTTCTGCTGTAAGACACAAGTCCAAAGTCACAAGTCACAAATGTGACTGTATTGAAAAAGTCTTTAACTGTAGGTTCACATTAAGGAACAGAATACTGTGTTAATCTTGTCTGTAAATATTTATATATAATACTTGTAACAGATTATTTTGGGAGCCTCAAATTGTATTTCATCAATATAAATTGAAATGAAAACTTTACTTTCTGACAGAGAAACGTTATTCAAGCGTGCAGAAGAGAACCAGCCTGCCAGTCCTTGTAACTTTGACACAAAGTTACATATATTACATGTTACATGTATTACCTATAGTAATTGATCCACAAGAAATTACTGGGAGGAGGTTGGGGGGTGGTATGTGGACATGACCTGAAAAAGTATGTGTAATATTTTTTCCCATCTGGATTTAATCATACGTAGTTGGCAGAAAACATACCAATAATGTTTTTTGTAGTTAACTATAATGGATCATCTGCAGTTATACCAATAATATTTTACGAAATTATTCTTGAATCCAAATATTAGTTTCTGAGTTACAGATACTTTATTAAAAAAAAAAATAAAATTCAAGTGATACTGTACTCACCTCCCTCCTAGGTAATTTTTTCTTGTAGGTTTTATTTTTTAAGTTTAACATATTATTCCTAATTCTGACTCTAAAATTTGTCTTACTTTTAGTTTTACTCTTTCAGTTTCTTAACATATGAAAGTGTTGTCATTCTGTGCTTGTTTTTTTTGCGTTCTTAATGAATAGCATTCATCCAGAAAAAGTTAGATTTTGAGACTAAAAGATGAATTCACACTATAGTTGTTCTTATCTTTTCAGAAAAGAATGCTTGTCACTAATAATGTTGGATATATGAAGCAGTAAAATATTTGCCATTAGAAACTGTTTGCAAAATGCCTTTATTTGGTACCTTGGTGCTGATAAATGGAATAGATTTTCTTTGCAGAATCACCATGACATTGAAAGATGTTATATAACCATCACAATTTTGGTTAGCAGGAACTCAATATTGTGTAAATATCAGAATAACCCAGCTGACTGCAGCAGGAGGTTATAGCACAATCAGATTGATTTTCCGTAATGAATGTTAATAATGATCAGTTAATATTAACTACTTCTTTCTGTTTGTGATAACAAGGACTCCAGTTAAGTTGGGGATAATGTGACAGAGCTTTTAGGGTTGTGTGACATCTCATACAGGCATGGAAAAAGCTCATCTTGTCAGAGGATCATCATTTAAAGGTCCTGTGGTGGGTTGTGTTCTGCTCTGCTTGCTCCTGTGTGGGTACCAATATCTCAGAACATTTTGAGCAAGCATCTAGATAGTCACAAAAACAGAATTGCTTCAGAGGTCACTATGACTTTGCATAATGAGTCCATTAGATGCAGTAATCAATATCAAGCCCTTGGATCTTATGAATATTGATGAAGCAATTGTAGCAAGGAGGTAGATGGGGAATTGAGATGCATTTTGGCATAATCAGAGAAACAGTTAATGGCCTAGGTAGATTATGGGTCCAGTAACCACCTCACAACATTTTGGATCTTTCTAAGTTATCATTAATAATGGAAAAGCCATTATAGCATTTGCAATGGGAAAAAGCTGTACATGGCTTGTGTTGCATTCTGCCCATACAGTGGTTCTAAAGATAGTGGTGTCACTTCATTGTTTGAAACACAATGGTAAAAATCTGCTGGTGAAAACAGCGGGATTCCTCACAAAGTGAGGAATTATGTCACCTTTTCACTTCTTCTTTGACTTGTTTTTCTGCTTTTCTTTCTTCTTTTTCTTTTTTTTTTTTTTTTTTGGTTGGTTGGTTTTGTTTTTCCTTTGTCCTGACGATTCTCTCTTTTCTGTAGAGGAAAAAGAATTTGGAAGGTTTTGTGAGCAGTCATAAGCATTAAGCTGATTTTTGCATGTGCCCACAGTTGTGTGCCATTTCACCCTTCTGGCCTGGGCTTAGTGCAATGGCTTCATCCCTCTGAGCCCTGTAAGCAGCACAGAAACTTCTGAAAATCCCTGCTGATAGCTCACATGCAAGTGCTGGCTGAAATATGTTGCACTGGTATTACAGAGTTTGCAAGCACAAGCGCTTGTAGCTGGATTATACAATCAATCATCTGATCTGCAGCCCAGCTATCAGTCTGCAGAATGGAGTAAACAGAAATTTCTTACCTTGCAGAGGTTGAGCTGAACGTGTGTCAACAGATAACTGGCAAACATATGGAGACTGAGGTCAGTTCAGGCCTTGTCCTGAGTGTGGGACAAATCACTCAGATGGAAGAAGATAAGGGGAAAGATGCAGAAAATGTAGAGTAGAAGTTGATGCTTTATAAAGTAAGAGAAGAGAGACAGAAGGATGACATTTTAAGTGTGAAAAGCTCTGGCCTATGAAAGGAGAGTGCACAATTTTCATTTCATGCTCTTTTTGTGATCAGCTGGCAGTGTTGAAGGGCACAGCCTTTCTCCTTCGGCAGTGAGAACGGATGGCTCTGAATTGAGAGCCTACGTCCATGCACAGTGTTTGTGAAAAACTTGGTTCAATCAACAATGACCAACTCGCTCAAGTCATAGTACAAAATCCCGAGACTCAGTTTTATTCTAGGGTTTATTTAAGAAAACCAGTAGAGCAATTAGGATTTTTACATAAAAACTGAGTGGTAACTTCAAAGTGGCATCTTTTCCTTGAGTAAATCACACAGATTCCAGCATGGTGGAAGTGTATGTGATTAATACACGCAGCTTGTGCATAGAGGGCCAAATACAGTTAGAGTGACAAAAAAGTTATGTTGACAGAGGATATTTCAAAAAATAGATTTCCAGATTGTAATAAGTACATTTAGCTGCAATTGTTCTCTGGTGACTAAAATAAATACCTAAGAATAAATCTCATCTATAAATAACTACTTGGCTTAGTGCCAGTTTTCTCTGCTGTTTATGGAAAAGCAGATTAAAAAAAAAGTAGTTGCTGTGACTTTTTCAGCATATGACCTGTTTTGACCTTTACTACAGCACTGTGAAATGAGACCAATGTGGCTGAAAACTGTCAGCCGCAAGTCCCATGCCATCAGAGAACTGTGCAAGGGACATTTAGAGGAAACTAGGCATATCAGTTTTGAGACACAAGTTTGAAATTATAAAGGAATAATGTTGCGTAACTTTTCTTGTTAAACAACATCACTAGAATGTGTGACCTTGACTAGTTTTGATGAAGTCTGTAGTAAATACTTTTGTTTTGTATTTGTTTTAGAGACATCATACATTTTTGTTATTGTTGGAAAGCAGAAGGGCCCTTTTGCTTCTTCCAAATAGTGCTGAGATGCTACAAATGACAGCAAATATGCAAGCTGATAACACCAATAACTTTCTCCATCTTGCAGTGTCCTCCTACTGAGGGTGGTGTCCAGCTGGACACTGAGTGTCTCGAACTTGGCAGAGAGTTTTGGTCTCATAGAGGCCCAGCCACTTCCTGTCCTTGGAATATATATATTTTTTAATTTCAACTTGGTGTTAATCACAATTCTTTTAATCAAATTTCAGTTCTGCTTATAGTGGTTTCAATAGTGATGCCAAAAGTTGAAGGCACAAGACTCTGTCAACTGTATTTGCTTTCAAAAAATGCTATTGACCTTTTTCTATCTAGAATTACTCTGCTTCTCTGTAACACCTGGTAGCACCATAAGGATAGTCTGCTGTCTGGCACTGCCTTGAGAATTTTGATTTACAATATTTATGTAGTTCAACGCTAGACCTTGTGAGTTCATTCACTACTTGAATTTTCCTTTTTTGATTGCCAGGATTATGGGTATAGAAAAACAGAACCATAGAATCCTTTAGGCTGGAAAAGACCTTTGAGATCATCCAGTCCAACTATTAACCCAGCACTGCCAAGTCCACCACTAAACCGTGTCCCTCAGCACCACACATGCTAGATCATTTTTCAACCATTTCTTTTCCCACTCTTCCAACAGTGGAGCACTAAATTAATGTCATTGCCCTGTGTCACACTTGATGTCCACTAGTTCTTACATGCATGTGTATTTTCAGCTCCCGTTAATTGTGTAGAAATGGCTTCTTTTTTCTTGCAAACAGTTTATTAAAATACATGTTTTATCTTGCTGTATTTTTATTTATTTCTTTTATGAACTTTATAAAATGGTTTCTTTGTATTACAAACTGCTTTTATTCTGCCTTTTTTTTTGATAATGTACGTTTTCATAGAGAGCTGGGAATGTGAACTGCATTAAAAATCCCTTTATGAGCAAGTCATTCTGCCTTCTGAAAATCTTATTATGATTTTATTTACTTTATTTATTTACTAATTTGTTTAATTATTTTAACTTTTACAGGAGCCATTTCAATGACCGTTACTCCCAAACTGTGAACCATAAATATATGGCTTTAAAGGTTACATTAGAATGTTACAGCTTTCTGTGGCTCTCCAACAAGCTGCACCCTCACTGCTGAGCGGATAATTTCCACTGGGTGTGCCCCCAATTGCAATGAAAGTGAGAAACAGGAAAGTGGTAGTGTTGCTACTGTGGGCTCAGCCTGCTTCATCCTCGCTGTTTTACCGGTTTCAGCTAAAATTGCTCCAGAGTTCCTTACCGCTGCTCCCACAGCAACCTCCTCGGAGCTCAGGGAGTGCAGCTTTGTCACATGCAATCTTTGGAAAATGCTGTCTTCCCTATCCCATAGTGCAAATGGGTTGGTTTATCTTTGATTCATGACATTCAGTCCTTTCATTTGGATCTTCATCTTTCCAGTCACCAAAAGGCTCCTGTCAGTTTGTGAACTGGAATACAACTAACCATATCTACTTTAAAGCTATTTCTGGGTGTGCATGTGTCATTTCATTGCTTTGCTCAGACTTGTATTGGTTTTTTTATTTTTCTTTCTGCAGACAGTTTTACTTCTCAGAAGATAAATATTAGACCCTTGTTGGCCTGTGTAATGTTTCCCTTTGCCCTCTTGGGGGATTTTAGTGGTGTTGTGGTGGGTGTTGTTGGTTGGTTTGCTGTTTGGTTTGTTGGGGGTTTTTTTAGGTTTCTTCTAAAAGTAATTTTTAGGAATTCTCTAGAGAGACAGTATTCCAGGTGATATAATCAGTACATAGGCCTTTCATTTCACTGAAATGCCTACAGGTGGCACACACGTAGTTTCGGATCCATTTTGTTTAGTGATACATGTATGAACATGGGCAATAAAGCAGCCCTCAAAGCTTGAGGATGTTTAACTTTTCTTAAATCATCTCTACAGCTACCAGATGACTTATTAAATCATGGTAATAGCCTGTTATTTTCCATATTTTAATTTTGGTGTTTTTTTTAACTTTTAGAAGCAAGATCTATAAATTTTTGTTGTTTTTGTTAATATCAACATTTTTTTAAGCTGAATGCAAAAAATATATGAGCCCTTTGGTGGGCTGTCCAACTTCTGCATGTTTCTGTAAACAACAACGTAAAAAAACAAAGTTGGTTATCAGTAAACCATCAAAGTGAGAAAAACTGCCAGTGCATGCTGATTTTCACACTGAGTTGGTTTCCTGTTGATTGCACTTTTGATAATAACTTACACTTCTTCTTGAATTTGCTCCCCATTTTCTAAAATGAATTTATCCTGGAATAGGAACTGCGAAACCCTCCCTGCTTGAGATGTTGTTCACATTAATTGCCTGTTATGAACAAGGTCTTGGGGAGGAGGAAACCGTCCATGTAAATTATGAATCCCACCACAGACAGTCATTCCAGCATGCTGGGGGCGAGGCACAAGCACAGCCCAAGCCCTGGCCTTTGCTGGCAGAGAGCAGTGCATAACACAGCCCTCCCTAGTTTCATTTATTATTTTGTTTTCCTGTAAGGCCCCAGGCCATGCTCCAAGGGTGACTCTGTTTGAAGATTCCAGTAAAATCACAGCAAAGAAAGAACACTTCTATCTAACATAAAAAATAGAGGGATTCAGCTTGATTATTGTTTCATATGCTTAGAAAGGCTAACAGTTTTGAGAAATTAGAAAGTTATTTACAATATAGACAGGGTAATTGTGCTCTCTTTTTCCCTTGGGTTCTCTTGGATTCAAAATGTACATACATGGTTTCATTAGCTGGAGAAAAAGAAATCAAATGCCTCTGCAACCGATTAAATAAAAGCAAAAGAGCTCTTCCTGTCTTTATATGTAAGGGGCGGTTTTGAGGAAAAAAATAAACTTTTTTATACAAAGGTTTAAAAGAAATTAAATTCTTTTTTAACCATTTTTTTTCCCAGTCTGTATCAGTGACAAAATAGGGTACTGAAAGAGACAGGATGACCATATAAACATTGAATGAAATAAACTGAAATTTCAGTTTCCTCTTTTTTTAGATGGTAGAATAAATACCAGTCTACTTATATATACAATTTTTGAAGAAAAAAGTTCCATTTTAATTTATCTTGGGCTTTTTAAGTATAATCACCTAAATTCTTTTTGAACACAGTTGTATTTTTTATTGCCTTTTAATAATGGAATTCAGTTGATATTTAAAATAGAAGTCTTTTTGTCGTCCTATGCAGTATAAAACATCAGGTTTCCCCTGTTAGATGGATTCCCTGAAATGATGGTGAACACTACAGCAAATGTTGCAGTGGTCTGTCTGAAGTCAGGCTGGAAGGGTCTCTGTTATCAGAAGGTTGAATCATATGCTCAAATTCTGCTTATCTACAGCATAGTTCAACCTGATCAATCCCTGTAAGTCACTAAAGAGTTGTCTGAAAGGAATGAGAGGAGAGATTAAAACCGTATGAAATACTCCAGTGTAGATGCTGAAAAACAGTAACTCTTTCACATTGACTCTTTATGAATGTTGTATTACTTGATACAGCCAAGGCCTCAGGGTGCCTTGGCTTCCTCTCTTTCTTTAATGTGTAAAAAAAGCACTTTTTCTGAAATAAAAGCAAGTGCTGTAGGAGCTGCTATGGAGCAGCCATTCCAACTTGCTTCTCCATGTAGACAAGCACTTGCATTGTACTTGCCATCCTTGTTGGACCAATACAGAGCTCTTTTTCTTATAATATTGGCAACCAAACATTTGGAAAAAATTAGCCTAATTATGGCAATCCAAAATCTTTGTAGTGACTGTAGTATTTATAGCAGTGGTATAAGGGGTTGAGACTTCATCCTTTTAGTACTATAGTAAGGTAGAGCACCTCACAAAAATTAGAAGTTTTGTTGTATACCAATAGAAATAGCCAATTCCGTTGCTCCTTAGCTACTG
This sequence comes from Bombycilla garrulus, assembly GCA_013400315.1. NCBI lineage: Eukaryota > Metazoa > Chordata > Aves > Passeriformes > Bombycillidae > Bombycilla > Bombycilla garrulus. The sequence continues at coordinate 1,104,645 of VXBU01014508.1, forward strand.
TCCCAGCTCCAACTAAATATAACAGTTGAGTATTTAGAGGAAAAAAGATATTTTCAATTGAATAAAATGACTATTATTCAAATTGAAAATGCAATGAGCAGACAAATCCAATCATACCACTTATGATTTATGCATGGTGGCTGGCAGTGTTATTACATTAGTCTAATAGAGCTGACTGCTGAAAAATGTAATGAATTTCTGGGAATGTACAATGTGCACTTCCTAGGCATGATTTAAATTGGCATTGTGTGTGTGTGTATAATTTAATGCAAAAAAATCCTGAATGCTTCTTCATATAATTTAAATTATGCTTGATTGTGCTGCTGCAAATTAGTTTCTTCTTTCCTGTGGTCATTCCTCCTCCTGATTCTGCTGTGGTGGTGAATAGTGTGTTGGGAAAGATCAAAAAAATGAGGAGCATGGACCATAAGATGACTAGAAAGCCTCATGGTGGAACTACAATCATGAAGTGAAATTCAGTTCTGTGGTTAGCAATAATAGAAGTTTCAGCAGAATTCCAGATGAAAAAAAAAAAAAGTAGGTGATGGAAAATTAGTGTATTTGGAGTTTGTTTTGTTCTGTCTTTTTATTTACATTGAAGTAAAGCCAGAGGCATATTTTCTTGGAATGATCAGGAATTTGAGGTTCTTGAGTGCAAAACAGCATTATGAAAGAAGCTTGCAAAATTGTAGTATTTATTTGTGTAACTATCCAATTTTCAGAACTCAAATAGGCAGAATACTTGAAGGGGTAGATAGAGTACAATTCATAATGATATTTGTAGCATAGGTTTCTGAGGCCTTTCAAATAGTTGCAAAGAAAACATTCCAAACATGAAAAGGGCTTCAGAAGTGTTGAAATTATTTCCTGAGTTTACACGAGAGCCTAAAACAATAGCTGTGAGGTGTGAATAACTTCCTTCATTTCAGTTAAATGAAATTTGAATTAACTTAGTTGTATAGGAGTGGTATGATACTACTTTGCTCAATCATGGTTCAGTTGATGAGGATGTAGGAAAGATGATTCATGGGTCACATCTGCTTAGTCATATTTGCGCATTTGCAGAACTTTCATTTCACTTTCAAGTTTCTAGCTGAGATCAAATTCCTCAAACTTCATCCTCCTTTTACTGGTAAGTGAAAGTTGGTTTCACGGGGGGATGGGAGGTTTGGCTTTTCTCTAGCTTGAGGAAGTATTTTAAGCATGAGGAATATTTTTCCCAATCTTTCTACACAAGATTAAGTGATCAGGGAAAGATCTTCCCCTATCTTTTCCTTAGTCCTCTGCCATGTTTCTGGGGAGGGGCAGCAGTGAAATCCTCTGCTGGTATTTGAGAGCCAAAGTGGGGCTGTTAGCTTGGATTAACACACCAGTCTTTCACCCACTTGACTTGGTTACCTGGTACTCCAAGACCAACTCCATTGCTGTGCATAATGAACAAATATGAAATTATGTTAAGAAAGGGTGAAGAAACAATGCCAAAAGTATTCAAAACATTTTTTAACAACTAATATAATTATACATTGATGTTTCTGTTACTCTGACTGGCTGTTTACGTGCAGAATAGCCTTGAAACAAGGATAGCAAAATCTGCAATGAGCGTTTATACATCAGGAGATTGTTACTAGTTTTCGTAGTGAAATAATTATTGAAGGAGCATAGCTGGCACAAACATAATGGCCATTAGGGAATAAATTTCTGTAAACATCTCCCAAGAGAAGTGTGAGAGAGCTCCAGTAAAACCCAGAAGCAACCACTTTTAAAACTAGTCACAGGAAATCACAGCCGGTATGGCTGATACTTAGTCGAATATTTGGTTACAGGAAAAATACTGGCACATTTATAATTGCCTGAAAATCCAAAGATTTCCACGTTTAAAATGCATTGGAAGTTATTTCCAAGGTAATTATACTGCCGTATAATTAAATGCCGCTGCAGTAGTTTTTGCCTGGAGAGCTTTTCAGTCTGGATGAGCATGTTGTTACAGGAGCAGCTTCACTCGCAGTTTCTTTTATTTCCTGTGAAACATTATCCAGAGACATGCAAAATTGTAGGAAGGTGTCAATTGTTTCCAAAATAATAACCTTTTGACATACGCTTTGGTTTTCAGAAGATGATTTTCAGATATGCTGATGTGCTAAATGCTCTGGATTTCAGGGGTGCTTTATAACCTGAGCCATTTTGGAAAGCCCAAGCCTGAGGGCTCAGGGGAAGTTTAACATGAAATACCTATAAAGCTTGCCCTCTTACTGTGTATCCTAGTATGTAATGCACCACCTAGACAAAAAGTAGATGTCAAAAGAATCGGGGAGCTTCCTTCTTCCATGCCTGTAGGAGGAATGATTGTGTTCCTGCTGATGAGTGGTCCTCTAGGCACTGGTTTCCCCCTATTGAAGGTGTCATTAAAGCTATAGTGGTTCTCAAGAGCTGGTAATTTCTGTCGTTCAGTTGCAAATAAATTGTGAGGAGACAGTTCAGGAAAGAGGGAATGATTTATCATAGAAAATACTACTTGTATTAAATTACACATTCTGCATTTATATTCGCAGAGAATAGATATTTTTAAATCTGTTTTCCTACAGACAATTTGTGGAGAAAACTTCTTTTTATCATTTTTGTATGAGTACTGTGAGGAATGAGAATTGATTTGAGACTCACTTGAACCCATGATGAAAATTTTTATTAAAGATGAATGGGGTGATACTTTTTTGTTAGTTACAGTTTTCAAAATCAGTCTAACTGATTTCTGTGTGGTTGCTCTGGAGAAAAAAAAATTAAAAATATCTTCTTTTTAACTTTATGGTTGTTTAATTCCAGATTCAGTAAAATTGTAAGAAACTGTATCTTTCTTTCCAAGTACCAACTTGCATGCATATATTTTAGGTTAAATTCTCTGAAAGCATATTTTTTGCTTTTGTTGTAGTCTCACAAACCAGCATCATTTTGTGCTCTGCTGTTAAGGGAGAAGATTTGGCTTCAGAATCACTGATAGGTATGAATTTACTTCTTTCTGCTTTCTCAGGTGTAGAATAATAAATCTTCTCTGAGAGTCACCCAACCTTGTGCTGGACCAGAAAAGCTGTTTGTTTAAACAAGAGTTCTATGCTCTTTACATGCTCCAGTTTGAGAAAGCAGATGGAAAAAAAAGGTTACATTCAAATTAAACTGTGCTTTTTGAGACAGCAAGCTTATGCTTCCCTTGTTCTTGCTCTTCCCGATGGTAAGATTTATTAAGTTGCATATTACTCCTTCAACATTCTCACTGGATTTGAAATAGTTTTAACTATTCTTAGTTTTAACTATTGGTAGATTGCTGGTTTAGATCTTATAAGTAATTCTTTACCTGTTAATGCTCTCCTGCATCGAGCTTTAATTTATTGTCATAAAATTTTATCATCCAGCTATACTTTTTCTATTGGCATTTAATATTTTCTAGCTTGCTAAAGCATAGCTTTCAAGATCCATGCAGTATTAATATTACCTATTCTACAGCCTCCTTGCTATACTTAATCATCTTTAGTGGAGAAGTACTGGAAACTACTAGAAAGATGATTTTTTAGCAAATTATATTAATATTGATGGTACATAATTAAGTCCCAAAATGTACAAAGGTGGTAGCACAATTGGGTCTCTTTACCACACTTACGAAAAGACAGGTTAAGTTTAACCATTAATATTTTCTATATTCAATAAAACTTTAAAAATTAAACATCCATTTTTCCCGTCAGCAGTTTCTAGGTCTTACCAAAGAAGGCAGGCAGAGAAACTCAGTGATGCTTTCACACTGCAATTCACAGTTCAGTAATAATGTTTATTTCTCTTTTCAGTGTAATTACGGATGTTAAAGACAGGTGAAAACTGGAATCTTTTTTGACAGTTTATTAAGAACAGAAAGTCAAGTTATTAACCTCTAGAGATCTAGTTTTAGTTGCACAGTGTAAGAGTAATGATAATTTTGTAGGGGAAAAACCCCAAAACTTAAAAGCTTCAAATGCTTTGGCCTTTTTATTATTTAATTTCTACTTTGTGGCATCTTGTGTTAATTTTTTTGCTTAGGAGCTGCTTTCTCTCAAAGGTTTCAAGGTACTAAAGTGACGCTGTTCCTTTTTCTGATTGAAAACTCCAGACAAAAATGAAAACATCAGCTTAGTTATCTGTGATTGGTGTAATATCTTGAAAATTCTATTCTATTCTATTTTGTTCAATAAGCAAGCAGACATTTTTTTAAAATCCTGCAGGAGGAATGGCAGCAGTGTTGGTATTTATGGATTTTGACTTTACTCAAGTTGCAAACATTTTATCCAAGAATATGTGTGCTGTTTATATCTGTTCCAGTGATGAACAGATTAAAAGGTATTTGGAATCATTGTGGACTTGAAATTTAAAGCAGCAAGAAAACTGAGGGCAGGGAGAGGGGATATGTATTATTGTTGGTGGTATTTAAAATAGTGCATTGTTTTTTTTTTTCTTTTTGAAGAGACCTTTGAGCCTCATACCAGTTGATGAGGGTTATCTATTTTACAAGGAATAGAAACTATCTCTTTGCAGTGGAAGTTTATTTTATTGAAGAATCACTGAGACAGTCACATGCATATAGAATTCTCTACTTAGTAGCAGCTATTTTTCCACCCATCTTACTCACTAGACTGAAGGAATAATTTGTCATAAAATCAACAACACTTTATCAAAACAAGTATCACTTAAATACTTGTTGTCTCTATGTTGTTCTTTCAGACTATTGACCTATTTTGATTTGAAGTTATTTTCCTTACCATTAGCTATTATGATGATTTAAAAGAGAAATAAAATGTTCTTCAGGTGTAGTGGATTAGGTACTGATTATTTGATATTTTTTTTCTGTTGCTTATTTGCTGTGTCCGATGATTGCTGTATGCATGCTCTTGACCTAATGCAAACATGAATTTCTTAAATCTCATTCATTTTGGAGTGTTGAAAAGTTGTTTATTTAAGTTCATACTTTACTTGGTAGCAATTTGTTTGTGTTTACAATCTCTTGGTTGACTGTAGTGAAACTGTGCTGATTTGGCCTTGGAAATGGAACGGGCGTTCTCTGCACCAGTTCTGTTGTGCCCAGCTTGCCTGGCCCATGTGCCAGACTGACCCGTGGCAATGAGCTGCTCTGTTCTTGTGGACAAAGCAGTTTTGTTTTGACCACAGGAGCTCTGATGTCCTGCTGATGAATATTTCTGCTTCTGTGTCTGTTTTGTCAGCAGGAGAGTACCTTACTCTCTTTGTTTTCAGGAGGCTGGAATTTGCATTTGGGCTCTTGGACTCAGATGCTTCTCCTTATTTATTACTTTAAAAAAATATTTTTAAGTAATTCTCATAGTCCACGCTTGTATCCAGATATGGGTGACTGACAATGTTTCCTAATAATATTAAATAATATGAAAAGTCATTCAAATTTGAATGCAGGAATTTCTTTATCCTTCACATGTACTGACTTGGCATCCTAGACTCATCGTGGAGTGAGTTATTCCTAAAGATGGCTTTCAGACTAAAAGAAAACCAGTTTTCTTGTGCTCTGTACCTATGTATGTAGGTACTGAAATCTGTTCAATATGGGTAACTGGTAAAAGCCATTTTAATGTGCATGGATACTATATAATTGTACTTTGTATTGTGGTTGCTATTCCTATAAGGACTAATGGAAAATACACTTTTGTGGTAATCACAACAGGATCAGAGTTGCAAATTTGCAGTTGCAAATTATCAGATTCTGAAGGATCACTGAAGGAACTGTATTTCAATTTAAATGCTCTCAATTACTTTTTGTAGACAAGGCCTCTATTTTTGTGAAGATTATTAAAATAGAAGGATTATTTAGAGTGAGAGCAAATATTTGATGAATGAGTTCTTTTGAATTTCAGGAGTAACGCACAATAAGATGATGGAAACTTTAAAATGGAATTTAGTTCTTGCAAGAAAACCTTAGGAGATTTTTAAGATGTAAAGTACAAACTTGAAATCTAATGTGTGTACCTAAACTGTTGGATTCTTATTCTTTGAAGAACAATTTTCCAGCAGGCTTAGATGAAGACTTTACTGCTCCGGCAGTTCAGTGTTCCACAGAGTCTGGCATGTGTTGTGGTAAGATGTCACTTTGTTGCATCTCTATGTCATTCCCGATGAAGTGGGAATAACGCTGTGACAGAGGCATGAATGGTCTGCCCTTTTGCCTTCTTGCCCATTCAAATTGAAGAAGAAAGCAAGTGCTGAAAAGCAGTAATTGCTTGTCTCTGCATGGTAATGAGGAGGATTTGTCTGTTTCGATAAGTAACCTGACCAGGACAAGCGACTGTGCCAGGCACAGAAAAGGGCTTGTGCAATACAACCCAAAACATGGTTACTATGGCTAATTTCGGAGTTTCTGGCCTTGACGGTATCCTTTTTTTCAGTTATTTTTATTTATTTATATATGCTTTTGTTAGCTGCTCAGGCCATGTGAGTTATGGCAGAATGCCTAGATTTCAGTCCATTAATGTGGCTAGTTATGTGTCCCCTACAGGCAAATATTCTGAGTGCTGGTCTCTCCCCAGGATATCCATTTACTCCTTTACTGCATCCTGACTGCTTATAACGGCTATGTAAAAGACCATTAGTAATGACAGATACAAATATTTTGAAAGGAATTTGTCCACAAATATCATACTATGTAGCTTAAGCTTCAGACTTTTTTTTGGTCGAAATGACCTTCTTACATCCTTGAAATGTTGAAAATTTGGTGTTGTAGTGTCTGAAGTGAGAGGAATTTTCTTTGCTGTCCTCAAATACTAGAGGCTAGTAGATAGGCACATAGCGCAGGATGTTCCTTGCAGTATGAAAAGCTACACACGCTTTGTACCAGAAGGAAATAAGCAGTTCTTAAGAATGATGATTTTTATTGAGGCATAGGCACCTCCATCCTTCTTTTCTCTGTTCGTCTTGAGTCAGAGGAAAGTTGTACAGCTGTTTGCCATTACAAGTTGAAGGGAGAGAGAAAGAAGTAGCATAATCTAGGGTCATTACTGTCTTATGAATTTCTTAGCAATATTTTATTAAATTGTGTTAAAATTGCTAGATGTACTCTTGTCTGTCATCATTGAACAGACACAAAACCAGGCTGTAGTAAGGCAGGACGGCTCTTCCCCTGACATGGAGTTCCAAAAAACCTTTGAACCTGACTATAGTGTGATGTGGTGACTGTAGTGTGGTTTTACAGGTCACTGCAAGGTTAGAGTTATTTGAGTGAGAGCAACAACAGAGCTTCGCACTGGAGTTCAGTGGGTGCTGTGTCAAGACCGAGTTCCTTTCAGAGGAAGCCAGTCATGGGCTCATTTCACTTCTTTTGTTTTGCAAAATCAAAACAGTGTCCAAAAGGAATTAATTATATATAGTCTTCAGCAACAGACAATTATAAAAGTTTAAAGACTTCAACTGTGTATATTATCTGGAGCAGAAAGGCTGGACTGTAGGAGTTTTTAAGAGTCCGGAAATAAGTTTCCCACTAAGAAACTATTGTCTGACAATCTACCCCATGGAGCCATTATTCTTTTTTTCTATCCACTATTCAGGCAACTCTTGGATAAAACACTGAGTTAAATGTGTCCATCTATATAGCCTCGGTGTGAGACACAGGTTTTCCTTACCTTTATTATAGGCTAAGGCAGTTTTTCTTTGATTCCCTTCACAAGATATTAACCTCTTGTACCACTTTTATTAGGTGCCCACATTGCCAGCTTTGCAGATTTGGTTTCTCGCTCACTGGATGAGTCTCTAAGAGACACGTTAGCAGGCTGTAACTTAATTTTCATGGAATCTTATTGGGATCTAATTTCATGTACTGCTATTTGTTGTTATGGCAACAGTATAATGAGTTGAGCTGTATAAGGGTGGAATTATCACACACTGTTTCTGTTCAGGGTAAAAATGACAAAATGGCATTTCTATAAATGGTGTTCCAGAATAAACTGCTTCAGTGGGACTCATGAAGTTTTCCTTCCAGCTAATTCTTCATCATGCTGCAGTTTTTTAAGTAAGTGACAGAGGAAGAATTTTAAAAATAAAAATCCTGGAAGAACTTTTAGTAAAAATAGCAGGATAGTTACTCCTCTCATTTGAAGAGTAAGAAATAAAAAAAAAAAATAATAAAAAAAACCAAGATACTGGCCTTTTTAATACCTTTATTATATTAAAGATTATGAGATTATGACTCCAATGTATATTTCTTTGCAAGATAATTTTAACTGCCAACTATTTTAACTAAAAAACAATCCTTTTACAATGTCACATAATTGTCTCATAAAAATAAAATTGTGTCCTAGTAAATTTCATACAATGGATGTGGTCACCCTTGAGGTCTTTGTTCCTCTCCGGGAGTCTGTACAGAAATCTCACAAAGATGCTATAGGTGTCCTTATGTGGGTAAGGTCTCCATGGATATAGATGGATAAGTTGCATTATTTTTTTTCTTTTATTATAATACCTAATATTTAGAATAAGTCACATTACTTTCTTTCTGTAAGGCTGAAAGATAAACTTGCTGAAAGTCCCATGTCCATGCCATCTAATGCTTAAATGAATATACCACTGGCTTTTATTCCTTTCTCAGTGTAGAGATGAAGAAATGTTTGAGTGTTTTGAGATCACCTTGAACTTGGTGTGGCACTGAATTTACACCACTTGTTATTCCGGCTTATTCTATAAATTCGGAAACATTTTTGAGAAACATAGATTTTGTTTATCAGAATGATGGAAGGAGAAAGCTAGAAAGCTAAAAAGATAATATTTACACAAAATAAGTTTGAAAGCAAAGAAATACTATGACTTCTTGAGTAGGAAAAATCTATTTATGCATTAACATCCTTAAATAACATATATAAAGGTGTTGGATTAAAGAATTGCTTTGCTGCTTAATTAAAGGATCTGGGATGCAGAATAGAATTTTACATCCCAAGGGATGAGTTTAATCAGTAGGTCTACTACTGTGATTGCAGCTGAACTTTTGTAGAAGACCTGGCAAATTTTTTGTATTCCTCAAGATACTTGCTTTTCTCAAACTTCACTTAAAGCTTGTATTTTTCAAGAGAGATGTTAGTAAATGTGGCAAACTACAAAAGAAATTAGAATACCTGGTAAGCAGTAAGCTGAAAGAGTGCATCAGCTGTGTCCCCCTTAGTGTGTTCTGGGTAAGGTTTGCAGCTGTTTTTTCCTGGTACAGCATCCAGGAGCACACAGATGATGATTATAGCAGTATGTGTGCTCAGTGGTTGTTTCCTTGGAGTTTGGAGTCTCTGCAGATTTTATCACTTGCAATACAAATTAACAAAAAGACCGGGATAAAATACATTCTGTTATGGAGAAATTTTAATTCTTTATTCTTTCTAGGATTAGTCTAGAAATTTAAATGTGTGTTTATGATGAGTTTAGGAAGGTTAGGTAAGTAGTTTTGGGAGAAATAAATGTTAATAGACACAGTTTCGTCCATAATGCTGCCTTTAGCCTCCTCTAGCTGTTATCTGCTTATTATTGTACAAATGCAGAAAGCAATTTATCACATAGTCATAAACTAGATTTTGCAAGAGGCTACTCAAGCTTAATGAAATCAGGCCCTGACAGTCTGGCCCAGTCCCAGAGTCTAAGGCAAAAACACCGTGATGGGAAAAGATTGCAAGTTCAGATCAATTTTCATATCTACCTGAAAATGTTAAAAGAATACCATCATGCATTATAAAATGCTTTTCTAGCGGCAGAGGTCCTGGTGCTGATAAAAAGCAGACCATTATCTTGCAGGAAATGGAGACAGCTTCAGCTAAATGGACTAAGTATCTGTCCTAGCCCAGGGACAGGATCACACTCTGTATGTTCTAGCTGGAATGAAGAAAAGTGGAATATTTATCTAAAACTAAGGGAAAACTCCATACAAATAGTTGTGATCATTTGCTACTAGTAGTATAATTTCCATCTTTGTTATTGCAAAGGTCATGCATAGTTAAACAGTGGATCTGTTTAATTACACATCTTTTCTCGGTGTGTGGTCTAAAGCTGTTTTTTCTTAGATTTGCTCAAGTAGATGGTCCAAACATAAACAACTAGAATAAGGCCCAAATGTAGATGGAGGTACCCACCTCCAAAAGTTCCCTGCCCTTGGAAGAAAAAAAAAAAAAAAAAAAAAAAAAAAAAAAACAATAAACCCACCAAAATGGGAAAAAAATAAAACTTGAAACACTGTTGTTACCTTTAGCTGTTTGTTTAATTTACTTCCCTTCTTTCTAGAAAGCAAAATGTCTTCATTGCATCATAAACTGACTGGGATTGTTCAACTGTTCAATTGTTTAAATACCTTCCCTTAAAATCACTCTTAGGCATTTTTTGGGACATACTGGCTGCTGAATGCTCCCAGATTATCCAGAGCTACGTTTATCCAATCCAGCCTGCATTTCAAATTATTTTGGTACAAACAACAGTCTGATTCTTCCCTTTCATTAATATGAACTTTTACTTGTAAATGTTCCGCCGAAAAATAATAAAAAGGCAGGATTAAAAAACTTTCAAGTAGTATCAACTTCAGCTTTCAGGGTGCTGTGCGTGGTTTATTTTGTTTCTTTTTCTTATGATTGTGACTCTTAAAATGGCATTAATTGGCAGCATAATGATAAAATATAGAAGAATTATTGTGTTAGGTGTGCCATCCTTATAGATGGAGAAAACTTTCTACCCTGAAAGATAATCACTATCAAGAATATCTTATTATGTGAGGGTCTTGATGGTCATTACATGGGAAAATTTTTGCATTCCATATGCTAAATATAGTAATTTTGCAATGATTGTGCACTTAACTGGTTTAGGCTTATGCATTTCAGCTTGGGTTTTTTTGCATTTGAAGAATCTTGCTAATACTTCCTTCATATTGTTCTAGCAGACTTGGGACGGGGGAGGAAAGACAAAGATAGATGAAAAAAAATAAGATATATATCTGGCCTCATGGTGCTGTGCATGTGAGCTAGTATATATATGTGTCTGTGTGTGTATATATATACACCCCTACACCACCCTTATTGCTTGTGACACATCCAAATGTTAGCCATAGATCTGTATCCAAATTTATCACATATGTGCACTAAATAAATTGCTTGAGTAAATATTTAACCCTGGAAGTTCGCTTATATACTTTTTCTTTGGAAAAGGCAAAATGTTTTGTTTCCTAGGAGGTCTGAGTAATTTACCAGAGTTCTTTACTTGATGTAATAATGAGATTTTCATGTTTCTGCTTTTGCCATAGTCAATGCCTTTCAGTTTTTTTATGAAGGCTATTTTGTATTGCCTTTCATAATACCTGTAGAATACCCTTTTTTTAGTACATTCAAAAGCTGGTGAAAATAAAATTATACTCCTTATGTCATATTGAGTATCCAAGCGAATAATTACCTAAAGAGTTTTTAATAAATTATAAGCACAGATCTATATTTCACATGGAGATCCAGCGTCTCTTCTGCAGCACTGTGGTCTCTGGAGCATATCTAGAGACCAATAGTAGACGCTGTAAAATCTCAAGAGGAGATGGTAATGTAGCAATGTACAGGTTTTGTCAGGAAAAGAAAGTCATCCTGCATCACGGTGTGTGGCATCTTTGACCAAAATGTATTACAGCTGATATTCTCAAATGCACTTCACAGACTTGTCCGATCCTCTGGGTTTGAAAGAAGGGGAGGGAAGGGATGGATTCTGTACAGGACAGCGCAGTGCAGAGCAGAGCACTGTCTTACCTACTAGCCTGGCCAGCCTGTTCCCTGAAGGCACCAAGTAAAGATTGGAGGGGGTCTGGGGAGCAGCAGCCTCAGCAGCTCAACCCACCAGCATCCTTTGACGTGGGGCTTTGCAGATGGGGGGCGGGGGGAAGACAAGCCAGGTTTTTCAGTTTCCTGTCTCTGCTGGCTCCTATCTGCCAGAGCAATCACAAGCAAAGGACTCGGCAATTTCCTTTCCCACCCAAGGAAGCGTGAGAGAGAGCAGAGGATCTCCCCTGCCCCTCCTCTGCAGTCCTACTGAGCTGTGGATCTCCCTTTTCTCACCGGCAAGGCGGTGTACAATTGAGTGGTAAGAAAAAACTTAGAGTCATCTGTTAGAGGGATGAGTTTTCAAAGAGTGGGATGTGAGGAAATTTTAGAAAGGTGATTCCTTAGAAGTTCCCATTACATTTTTGTCTTGATGCCTCATATTTTGTTTAAAAAAAACAGCACTCCATGAAAGATTACAGCTGAGAGAGTAAACATTTACAAATTAATAACGAAAGTTAGATTGAGGATGATTTGACAGTATTTTAAAATTAATGGCCTACCATAGAGCATTTCTCTTCTTTATTTTTTATTTTTTTTTTTTTTGCCTGGGCCTCTGGCAGCCTTGGCAATATAAATGAGTTTAGCAAATCAAAATTTATGTGAACTAGTTTTTGGTGATTTTAGTAGCATTATTGATGACACTATAATGCTGCTGATTAAACCCAAGATACTGATGAACTGTGAATTTACAGGCTTGAAAGTGAAATATTGCTTCTGAAACATACTTTGAGTTAAGCAAATAATACTATTTCTCACAGTCATACAAACTAATTTGGTAAAAAATGTGCAAATGAGATAAGTGTCCTGGTTTTTAGGAGAAATGTGCAATGGCTTATTTGGGAGGCTGCTTGAAGAAAGCAGCCCACATATGAAGAACATACATGCATAATACGATTTAAGGGGTTTTATTTTTTTTTTCTTTTTTTAAGACAAAGATTGATTTCTGTACAAAACTCCAAACTGAAAGAGGCATCACATAAACATGGGCCTCAATGCAGACATTTTCACAGCTGCGTTCTTTAGAAGCATTTTTCCAAAGTTGTAGTGATTGTGTCTGCAGCACAAGGATTTCCTTGGTAGTATAATTACATGCAGGATCTGGCAACAGATCTGATGTCTAATTAAAGCTTTGTATTGTTTTTGCATAACAAGATTTTGGTAGTAGGGGACCCATAAGGGCAGCTTCTGTGAGAAGATGCTGGAAGCCTCCCTGATGTCCAACAGAGCCAATTCCAGCCAGCTCAAAGACAGACCTGCTGCTGCCCAGGGCTTGGCCCACAGCTGACTATGATGGTAGCAGTGCCTCTGGGATAGCCTGTTTAAAAAGGGGAAAAAATACCTGCACACTTACAGGTGGAGAGGAGCGTGCAAATATGTGAGAAGAGCAACTCTGAAGACCCCAAGGGCATTGCAGAAGGAGGGGCAGGAGGTGCTCTGTGCTCTGGAGCAGAGCTTCCCCTGCAGCCCGTGGTGAAGACCATGGCAGGGCGGGCTGCAGCCCAGGGAGGTACATGGTGGAGCAGGTAGATGCCCAAAAGAGGCTGTAACTGCCTGGGAAGCTCACTCTAGAGCTGGCTCCTGGCAAGACCTGTGGGCCCATGTTAAGGGAAGCCCAGGTTTGCTGGAACGATTTAATGACTCTGTGAAAGGGACCCATGGCGGAGCAGGGGGAAGAACCTGAGAAGTCTTTCCTGTGAGGAGGAAGAAGTGACAAAGGCAATGTGAACTGACCTATTTCAAGGAGTGCTGAGTGGATTTTTGCCCCATATCATTGCTTTGCAATGGAAAGGAGTTCCATGCAGGCTCTGTGAGCAGCTGCCTCCTTGGCTGTCAGTGGCAACCACTGTGAGAACTCTCCTTCTCCTAGGTCCTCTCTGACTTAGGTTTTAAGAAGAAAATAAGTGCAAAGGGGTTTTTTTTTCAGCATTAGCCTAATCTGTGGTCACTGTGGTTGCTATAGAGAGTTTAGTTTGTGGCAGCTTTAAAGCAGAGGAACAGCAGTCACTATATAGCCAAGTCTAGTTGTATATGTTTATATATAAGATCCTGTAGACTATATTCTTTATGGAAAATCAGGAGCTAAGAATCTAAATCTCACAAAGGGGCAAGCACTGTTGTCTATTAGTAATATGAAGTCTTCTTTAATGGGACCTGATAGTCTGATTCTCCTGCTGTTATGGCCGTGTTTCCAGCTGAGGATAAATTTAGGTTATCCACTAGCAAAAAGAGCCCAACATTTGCATAAAGTATAATTGCTACACAAATTTTATTATTAGTATTAGTATTGTTATTATTATTATTACCAGTTATTTAATTGGAATATGGCAAGTGAGAAATATCGATACTAACAAATTTTTAGAAAATCCTTGTGCTTACTCTATCCTCTTTTTTCCAGTTAGGTTGATAATCACTGAGCCAGCCTTCCCTTTTTATTTTGCTTCTTAATTCTGCCCTTACTTGTAGAAAGTATCTCAAAGCAAGTCCTTCCTTACCTAAAGGAGGAGCTATAATTGGCTTTGTTTGAATAGGATCTAGCCCTTTGCTCATCTGTGTATTTTGTGGTAGTGCTGTGGGAGGGCTGGGTGGCAGCAGTAGCTGTGCGTGTCACCGTGGGAGCGCTGCAGTTCATGTGACTCTCCCCAGCCTGAGCAGGATGCCATAGCCCCTGTGACTGCCTGAAGTCACCCACAGAGCGGCTGTTCACCTGAATCACTTCTGTTTATATGCTCAGGGGGCATTCTGGAACCCAGGCACCATTGAAAACAAGGATTTTAGCATGTAAAAACTGGTGATTGAGGGGTCTTCCTCAGATTGCAAGCCTGGTACCCAGGTGTGCAGAGCACTAGGAGGGCCTCCTGGAACTGCTGTTTCCCATGGCTGAATTTGAATCTCCTGAAATGAGTGGCTTTCTTGCCAGGTGTGAGCAGGGAAGGTTGATTTGATAGCTTTTGTGGGAGTCCTCATGAAACCTGAGCCAATAATTTCTCTTTAAATATAGATAAGTAAGGAATGCCAATATTGATTATGAAGAGTTTTTGACAGCAATATCTCTGTATGCATGAGCATAATGTGACTTTTAACAGAAGTGGGGATAGAACAAACAGAAACACTGGAAGAAGAATTTGGGTTTCTTTGAGCAATAGCTATGGGAAGAGGAGGAGGAGCAGTACTTGTAATGGGTATTGGCTTCTTGGGTAAATAATTAATCTCACCATAATGGTCCCAGCCCTCCTCATGTCTCTGAAAGATTTCTGAATGAGCCTTCAATGAACTCAAAAGAACTAAGTTGGTCTAGTTATGGTAGTACAGAGTTCTGTGCATTTTAATCAGTCTCTTGAAAACTTCAGACATAAAAGATCCAATAATACCTCACGGAATCAATACATCTTTTTTGAAATTAATTCTAATTCCATCTTTTACTATTAAGAATGAGAGGGAGCATATGCAAATGTTTAGCCTGGGTGTTACTTTGCAGAATTATTTCATTAGATCAGCAGGCTGTGGATGGATAATTAACATGTATAATGTAGGGTATTTTGTGTGTGTGCTGGCTGAATGGGCTTGAACTGTATTCTTTGTATTGATACAAATGAACATGAACTGTATTTAGTGCATTGATAGTGATTTGACAGCTATTTCAAGGTATTATATAATCATTTGCAAATAACAGAATGCCTCATCCAACTCCTAGACAAGACAAGGAGAAGCTGCAATTGCTCTGATTGCTGCTGGAACCAAGGCAAATTCATTTTGGAAAAATTGTGTATACTCAATTTTTTCTGTTCTCAGTCTGGACATAAACAAATAAAAATCTATCACAGAGCCCTCAGGCAGAAGTAGTTTTGGGACCACCTATCCTGGTTAATCTTTCTGCTTGTTTTTTGGCACTTTTTGTCCATTATGGGCCTCCTTGGGCCAAAGAGATAGGTTCATAGTGCACAACTGGTTAACATTTTGGTTATTCAAAAAGGCTCTCATCCCTCACAAAGAACCTGTGAAAATAATAGTTGTGTCTGTGAAATAGACATAAGGAAAAACAAAGTATACTGCTATTGAAGGCACTCTTTTTGCCAACCTGTGGCACTATTTTCACTATCTTACTCTGAGAATTCTGCAGGTGTTAGCAGTAATACTAATATAAGGAAAGATGCATCATCAGGGTGATTTAAATTGAAACTGCATTAGAACAATTGTAAACTTCAGTGTAATTTCAGTCACAAAAATATCAAGCACCAAAAGGACAATCTGAGGTCAAGAGTGGGAGTGTAACTGCCAAATTCAAACAGGTGAACATGGACCAAGTAAAAGGAGAACTTTTAAAAACACGAATAGTGCTTCTTTAAGGATATAATTTAAAAAATAATGTATTCCTTTCAGTAAGTGTGTAGGGGTGTTTTGCTATGCTTATTGCATAGCAAGTAAGTTCTTTCTACCCTTTTTCAAAAGGATGTTGTGACAGCATCTGTCCTGTCTGCTTTGATCCAAAAACTGAATTTGGGAGTGTTGAGAAAGCAAAGGCCCCAGTTCTGATAGTACAGGGGGCCTCAGCATCTTCACGAACTAGCTCATATATAGCGTATCAAAAAAATGAGCCAACTGTTTGTGACAGAGAGTGACAGCAGTCACAGCTTACTCTTGTATTTTGAAAAAATGCTTTAAAGAATCATGAGAGTGTTGCTGCTTGAGGGGTGAGGATGGGCGTTAAGAAACTTTATGACCAAGGTGGTAATTTTGGTTCCTGACTATTCTGCCGCTGTGCTTGGGAGTGGGGCAGGTGGTGTAGCCTGGTTCCAGCCATGCCTCTCCCTCCAGAGTCTTCTGTCATCCTCAGTATTTATGCCTTGGCATGGAAAATGTCATATGACAGAAGGGTGGAAATTGCCAAATGAAATGTCTCTTAGTTTTAAAAGAAAGAAAATTACTGTCCTGCAGTAGCAGTCTGCAATAGCAAATGTGGCAAGTAAACAATGATAATGTTAGCTGAAATGTTCTGTGAATGTCTGCAGGATATTGTAATAAACTTTTCCATTATTGGTTTCCCCAAACAATTTGCAGTCTAACAGCACTGAGGGGCTGCAGTAAACAGAGCAGTTCAGTTCTGCATTGTAAATGTTCTCTGGAAAAAATAGGAAATACAACATTTTTTTGAACAAGGGGAGAACATTCAAGTCAAGCCATCTCATTTCCTTCACTTTCCTTTGCCAAGTGTTTCCTTGGTCTGGCTTTCTACCTTCAGAGGTGCCTTGGCTCTAGGAGCCAAGTATCCTAGGGGCTTAAATAGCATTTAGGTCCTCAGAATCTGGGCCACATTTGGGATGCTGTTCTGTGCACCAGAAGTGGTGTGAAAAAAATCTCATCAAATTGGAGTGAATGAAGGAACAAAAAGAGCCATGACTACTCTGAGGCTCAAAAGCAGAGGGAGGAATCCAGGCATGAATGTTCTGAGAGGCAGAAGCCCCATTTGTAGATAAAACTGCTGTGCTCTGCTAGCTTTTAAGCTTTCAAAGTGTTGGCACTCTGTCCTCTGTTTTTGGCTGGCGTCTCGGGATAGATGTGTGGAATGTGATGCAGCAGGGGGGTGGGAAATTTTAAAGGGGTTGGAAGATGGAAAACAGAAGGAGTTGGCCCAAACGAGCAGGCTGTGCAAGTTCCCTAGTACAGGGTGGAGAAGTTGTTTCTAACAGTCTGATAAGGAGGCTTAAGCTCCTGAATGGCAATTACCGGTGCAGTCTATAGGTAGAAATCATTCATCAAACTGTAGCATTTTTCCTCCTCTCTGTCACTTTAAGCAAGCACTTTTCACTCACAATGCAGAGCAAATCCAGCTTTTCTTTTGTCTGGAGTTGTTTGAATCCACTGAAATAATAAAGGATTTCTGGGAACTGCTGCTTTGCATCATTTTTTTTTCCAAAGTGGTGTGAAGATATGCATCTTTCCCTAACAGTCAGAGTGTCATAAGGAATGAAATTCGATCAAAATTATTTTCCATTACTACATTTCTTTGTCTGGTAGAAGTAATTTATTCAAGTTTACAGGATATATTCTCTCCCATTTTCATCGGTGTGTCTCAGAAATTTCCTTACCTCAGGAAGGTTACAGTTGTGGCTTTCAGGACTGCTGAAAGAACATTTTTAGAGGCATCAGAAGCAGTTGAAGCAGCTCTCCCATATTACTATTGAACAGTAGTTTAACAGCTTGGGCACTGAAGTCAGGAAGGGGCTGTTTGATAATGCAGGCTATAATATGAAGTTTCCAGTTTGAGATTGTTTTCCTTTTCTTTGTACAAGTTTAAAATTTATACTCTGATACTAGTCCAACCAGATCTCACCAAATATAAGTAAGGTATAGCAGGGTCCTGGTTTTGTTTAGGATTTAGGTTGCAGAGCTTCTGCTCTTGACTTCAGAACTGAGTCTTGCAGGTAGGACTTCATAAATTTAACTCTTAAGTTTAGCTCAGATCTTCTCAGGTGCATGTGCAAAAAATACGCTTCACCATCCTGAGGCTGACAAGCCAAGGTTTTCCTGCTTTTGGAAGGGTGAATGAAACGTGAAGAACAGAAGGGATCTGAAAAAGCAGTATTCCTCCTCTCTTTGCAGGATAGGAAAAGCAGAGCTGGGAAATGCTGGTTTTCAGCAACAGCCATCCAACCATACCTCAAATATCACAACCTGTTAGTTTCAAAGGGGATCTTGATTTTCCAGGGCTCTGTTGGAGGAAAAGGGAACAGTGGAGCATCAGCGTTACAGATGTTAAATTAGCTGGTGATGGTCCAGCATGAAAGAGGCTATGCAAATGTAAGAGCATTTAATTATGTCAAAGTGATGTACCTGTAATTGCATCTCTAATTAATACTATAGTTAATATTAATATGATATTAATTTTCTTGCTGTTCGTCTTAGTACATCCTTTTTCAAAGGGCATATTAGCAGTGTTTCGGAGAATCTTGAGAATGTACAGCCTTATGCTTCCTGTTGGAAGTTACAAATTCTAAAAAATAGCATGCAGCCTCATGTTGAATTGATCTGGGAAAAGAAAATGAGATTGTTAAATGTGTACTGTAAACTGGCATAAGTTGGTTCTCTCCTTAGACCTTCTTGCACTGATTTTTTGATGCCCTGACTGAACCTGTCAGGCAGCAGCACCAAGAGGCAGAGGTTATGCTCCAACAGAATTGACAAGGGAGAGGATTATTTCTTCTCCTGGCAGCATGGATTTACAATGGTCTAAAATGATTTTGTAACAAGAATCTCAGTGGGGGTTTTTTCTATGAATTTGAATATGAAACAGCTCTCTGTGACCAGTTACTTGGATTGCTGCTGTTCGGCAGTCGGCTTTCTAGTCATGTGATTTCACAGAATTTGGATCTAAGATAACTTTTCTTTTCCCCTAATGTTTTCAGTAAGAGAGTACATCTATCTAAATGCTTCTTCAATTACTGTTCTCAAAGTTTTGTGTTTTCCTCTGTTCACATATATTTTGCTTTTATTTTAGTTGCAAGGTTTCAAAGGGACATATAAACATTAGTAAAATATTTCACAAGTTACAAATTATGTGCAACTGTTATTCTGGTACAGTGGCTAGAGAAATCTGAGACCTTGTGAATTATTCAGAGGTATGTCATAAGGCTGCAAATGGGAAACAGAGAGAGCCTATACAGATGAGTGCTGTGAGCTCTGGCTGACTTTGAGGTTAGTCCTGTTTTGAATGGGCTCCCAGCCAGATGACCTTTCAAGGTCTTTTCCAGGCTAAATTATTAATGCACGAGTGTGGTTGGGGTGCAGTGCCACCTCAGTCCTGGTCTCAGTGTAGATGTATAAGCAGATAGCAATGGGTGAGGATATTAAAGCTAAAGAGAAGCTGAAGTACTACATTTCTTTGTATAATCTACTAAGGAGAGACATTTTCCATAAGGGTAGTTATAATTCAAACTTTGGTTGAAAATGCTAAAAATCAATTAAAATTGATTTTTAAATTTAAAAAATCAATTAAAAACCTCTAACTTATACAAATTCACACTTTTTTTCCTCTTATAAGTGACACCAGTCAAACAGAAGTTAATCATGTACAGCAGGAAGTTGGTAATGAATACGTTATACTATGGCTATGTCTGCTGAGGAGAAAGAAAAGCTATATAATATAAAAGTTTTGCTTTTGCTTTGCTTATGTTGAATTCATGCTTTAGATGTTGCATATTTCTTTTTTCAAATTTTATTTTTCTTGAAAGAAAATCACAGGAAGAAAGACATTAACATTCTGTTTAACTGCATGTCTCAGAGTCTAGCTTAAGAGCCATTTGCCAATATGAACATTTTGTCACTCAGACACAGATGATGCATATTTGCTCTCCAAAAGTATTTTTAATAGATTCCCATTGTAGCTTTTTTGCTCACGAGTATTGTGCAGTACTTCTGATCTGTGGAGAGAAAATTTTATTTCAATAATTATTTTAGTAATTTTTCATGTGGGTTAATGCTTACTTTTCTCACTAAACTTACTGAAATCAGTAATCTGCCATGGGTATTCATATAACCAAATGGTATTAATTTAAAAGGTATTTAGCAATCTTTTGCACAAGTTTTTCTCTCTGGTCTCAGTAGACTTGTACTTCAATATACTACAAATAATGATATGTACCATGATAGACACAATGAAATATTCGTGTAAGAGAAAGCATTAAAATAATTTGTCATGATAGCAACAATACTATTGTTTTGTATTTTTGAATCTCAAAGTACTGTCTCAGAGTGTGGTGGATCTGCATTAGCATAGCATCCAGCACCATGGGGTTGGAATTGTAAGGTAAAGCTTCAGTGCTAAGGAGGATCCAGTGTCCACACTGTGTGTGTTTTGAGGGTTTTTTTTAGAGAAGCTGTTTGCCTTAGTTTTGCCAGGAAAGGGTCTGGTCTGTGCTCTGTGAGAGTATTTGGTGACATTGAACAGAGCGTGGTAGGTAGGGATGGTCGGGAGATTCGCTTCCCAAAGGCACACATAATTTGTATTAAATGCCCCTGTAAACATATTTTTCATTCCCTGTAAGAGGGGAGCTTCATGCTGTCTTTTTGTCCTCTAATACACACACCCAGAATCTTCCAGTGATTATCATTTTGCTGCAGACAACTAGTATCTATGACAAATCATCATCAGCATACTGCATTCTGGGATCTACATCTGTCATCAGTCATTCTTTTATTTTGCTGCAGTCTAGCTGAGAGCATTTTTATTTTTGTCAGGAAACACTGAGGAGCAGAAAAATCTCTGTTGAGAAGCAAAGGCATTATGGGCAATTATTTAAAGTTGTAATTTGTAGGAGCTACAATTAGCAATCTGTATAAAAAGACTGTGAGATCCATTTAGTTGGATTCTTGGTTTTAGTTGCCAAATATACTATTTTTTTTAATTGATGAGATACATGTATTTTAGATATTTTGCAGGAGGTGTTCCCTGGAGCTTTGCTTCAGTAGATTTTCTGCCTGGCTTCACTTGAGTGCAGTAAACTGCTAAAGCTTTCAGAAACCACCCTTTTGGGTTAGCAGGTTAATTGTTTGTCGTTGTTGTGGCAGGAATGTGCAGGAGTCAAGGAGAGGAAATAGTTTCCTGACTGTGCAGGTGCTCGTGTCAGGGGTGTGATGCTGTGCTTGGCCAGCTGGGCAGGGGCACCCCGTGAGCTGGGGCAGGGAATGGCCGTGTCTCTCCAGCCCCTGCTCTGCCCAGGCTGGTGACACTGAGGAGCACAAGCCTTCCTCACTTGTGCAGGGTGAAATACATCCCATTCTGCCGTGGTCTTACTGTAGTATGAAACAGAGAAGAGAAAAATAAAACAGACTAGTAGTTGAAGCCCTATTTACTAATCTAGTAAAATAGTGATCTGTTTTAATAAGAAGAAACTCTTAAAATTATGGATGGGTATATAAAATTTTCAATAAATGCTGTTATTTTTAATCATAACTTTCCAAAATTTCAAGCTGAATCTGAAATCAAAACAATTATTTGGAGATTTATTTTTCTGATTTTTTTTTAACAATTAGATATAAAATAATCTGATTGCATTTTAAATTAAAGTTTCCAGTTGTACAAGCTTTCAATCTGTAAAGCAGCAATTCAATTTGCAGCGGTTAGAATGCTCTGGGAAGACACGTACCTTTATCAACCCTGAGGGCTGAGTTACCCTGAACCAATCAGTTTTTCATCATCGTTATTTTTCATAATTTATTTTGCAAACCCGTCAGGTTTGCATGGCCTCCAGAGCAACAGAGCTCCTGAGCAAGATGTTGGTTCTTCTGCCACCATGTGGTTGTGCTGCTCAGAATCAACGACCATTTTAGGAAAGGTGAGCTACTGTGGCTTCTATGAAAACACACCATGAGCTATCATAATTGTTTTGGTTTTTATGGTCAGACTTTAACTTAAGCATTTGTAAACGTTAAACTTCAAATTACATGTTTAGGGAAAAAACCCATTTCATTCAGTAAAATTGTTGTTTCATCTGCTGGGATTTACACTAAATTACATATTTTTGTCTTAATCTTTTCACCTGTTGAAGAGAAGTATAAAGATCTTTCTTTGATGTTTGAGAACACCATAAGTCCCTAAATTCTTTTGTCAGAACTGAAATTAAAATGTCCAAAACCACACTTGAACTGTACTGATTAAACCTTTTTTCTGTTTTCCCCATTCACTACAATGTATTAAAAAGTTAGTCTTTGCTTGTCTTTGCTTAAAAATACAGGAGTATGCCAATTCTCTATTTAACAATTTCCATTTCAGTGGAGAGATTTGTAGAAACATACTTGCAGATGGGTTCCTTAAGATTTTTGCTGCAAATTCCTTTTTTATCTATTCATAGGATTCAAAATTGGACCTTCAATATGAAAACTAAGTTGCAAAGAGCAGCCTTGGCTTGGTTTTTACAAGGATATCTACTTGTCAGACCTATTACTTTTCTTTCCTTCTTTCCATGCTATTTTCACACAGCTCCTTCAGATTTCTTGTCAAAATAACCAGCTGCCATAAACCCCGTGATTATTACGTAAGCCGTGCTGCTACTGAAATACTCATTAACATGGGAAGGTACATGTCATTTCACACCATGCATTGTCTGAAATTATAATTTTTGTTCTGAATAAGCTTTTTACTTTTACTCCCCTGTAATAAAAGATATTTTTAGTAGAAGGGATGAAACTAAGTTTGAGTGTTGAAGTATGGGGTCTATGTGAGCAGGCAGATTTGAAAGGTGTAATTAAATCACTTAGCTCTTTTCTTATTAACTCTACCGAGCGCTACCTCTGAGGCTCAGTCATCTCCTTTCTACTGGTAATGTAGTTAGAATATGTTCAGTAATAAAATCTGGTTCTTTTAATTGATTTTGCAGATTTTGAAATCTTCAGAAAAACCTTCTTAGACAAACAATCTTAGCAGTTGATTCTCAGTGCTCATTCCTTAGTGCTTGAAGTACTAGGTCTTATATTCATGTATTAATCAACAGAGTTCTGTTGTAGGATGTTTTTAGGTCATGTTTTGACAGACACAAGCACCCTCTGAAGATTTTCTTGGATGCATTTGAGTACTTTTCTACGGTGGAGATGGACATTGTGTGTACATATCAAAAGGTTTCAAAACTGTTTTGTAAAATACAATGAAAGGTGTTCTGCTAAAGAAATAATGGTTTTTGCAAAGTGCTAGCACTTTTAGCGTACACTGGAAGCAAATTCCATACTGCTGAGTATTGCTTGGGCAGATAAGGACAGGCCCCACAGCCAAAACGATTCAGCAAAGTTTGGAAATGAAAAAAACCTCGATTTAAAGAGCCAAAATTACAATCCTTTTACATTTTCTCTAAACTAGGTCATAGAAGTGTTCAGGAGCAAGTCTTCAGAGAATCTTTAAGTTCTGCTGAAAGGAAAAGGTAGCACATTCACCTGAAAAAAAATAATATCCTCATTAATGCTTTGTGGGTGTGAGCTTCTCAGCACAGTAATGTATTTTTTCATTCTGGAGTCCCTATTTCAGAAGCAAACTCCACATTTTCTTCTCTCTGCAAAGGGAACCCATTAAATCGAGGTGAAAGGACAAACATGCAACTAATAACAGCTTGTAGTGTCATGTGTCTGTGTCACAACATCTTAAATATAAACTAAGCTTCTTTTATTAGTTTAAAATTTACCTAATATTTTACATATTGTTCTTCTCTGAGTGTTTTTCAGGTAGTCTCTCTGTGTAAATGATAGCATTCCTTGAAGGCAGTTTGGCAGGTTATTTATGACTGGGTGGGAAAACCCAAATAATTGAAATCTTGTATCTATTAAATATTTTTTTAAATATGGCAATTGACACTTATATAATTGAAAGTTACCTTGAATGTTTTTCTGGAAAAACAATTCCAGAAAATTCTGTCAGCTTTCCACACTGAGTATGCATTAATTTATGTGAGTGTCTGAGAGTAGCATTTTGGAGCTACTTAGAACAAGTAGCATGAGTTAAAAAATAACACACTGTGCGACTTATGATAAAATACATCATCGTTCCAGATTACTGTCACAAGGCGAAGTGAGCTCCTGAAATTTCTAATTATATGTTGGATCATATCTTACAAGTCTTAAAGTCTTCAGGGATCTTACAATTTATGGAATATTTATGGGTTTCAGACTTACAACTGAAAGGTTTGTTCAGCTTGGAGCCTAGAATAATGGGATATTTGAATTGCTGTGTTCAAAGGTTTGGTTGTCTTGATTATGAATCTTCTTATTTTCAGAATGCTCAGGATTTTTATAGGTCCTTTAATAATTGACTTTAATTTATCTTTTATCATTTTAAGCATTAATTTATTTTTTTTAGTATTTAGACAGGCTTGTTTCCTAGGAATTGCCTTTCTCAGAAGTTCCTTTCTTAAAATTTCTAAATGTTACTTCCAATTCTTAGTAATTCAGCAACAATTGGAAGCAGAGCACTGATTCACAGACTGTCACTAAACTGAAAAGTCTTGAAAAACCTCGAACACTAAGAGGAATATTTTCTGCAAGAGGGAAAACAAAACACTTCTGCATGGTGCTGCCTCTTAGGAAATTTGGTTATGGTTTCATTCAAGAGGCCCAATAGTTGCACCTGTGTATAAAAGACCAGGTTAAAGGTGGCAGTGTAAGTCGTATCACACTTGCACAAGAGAATTCACAATAGTAAAGTTTATGAGAGTGAGTCTCTGTGCTGGTAAATGTGCTTTCTTCTGCAGTCTTCCAAATTTCCCAAATCATATGTGATTATAAATTTCACAGGGAGGGGAGGGCACAGCAGAACCATGTACATCTCCTCTGACATCAGATTTGGCTGTGTATGTCAAATATGTGCCCATAAAAACATGCCACATAATATGTGTGTTAAATAAAAATATCATTAAAATATTTTCTGAAATTGTACTTCACTGCATCAAACATCCACATCCCTGTGCTGAAGGCTCCGTTTAGGAGCATTAGCTTGGTCTGGTCTGGGGAGATCCCCACAGTGTGTGCTGCTTTGCAGCTGGGTTTCTGCATGACTGGAGTGCAGCTCGAGCTGTAGGGCTCCCCCAGCCCCTTGTACTTAATACATGGGCAGAAGTGCTGAGCCTTCCTTAGAGACCTAATCTTACTGCTGCAAACGAGTTTTAAACTGTGCAAGCACGGTACTTAAAAATACTCATGTGCACTGGTCTTCCTTGAAGACTAGTGAATGAATCATGATCTGCTAGAAAGATGTGATAACCAAAAATAAACCAGAAAATCCTCAACTCCTCTCATGAAAAATATCTCCTTTCACAGTGAACCAAAATCTCTAAATTTAAAAAGTTGTCTGATTTATCTGCCTGCCTGTCTACCTATTACACTGTAAATTGTATCTGAAAATCCTGTCAGCTTTGATAGACTGTTTTCTTAGCCCTAGATAAGGAAGGGAGGAAGAGAAGGGGGACATCGTGATCAACTCAGTCGAAGTAAAATCACAACTTTTATAAGTGGGGTTTTAAAAATAGTTTTTTAGAAATAGGTTTCTGATTTTTGTTCTTCTGAGACCCAGAGATGGAGGAAAAGGGAGAACTGGTGGTAGAAGAAAAAATTAATTGTGCAAGAAATTCGATTTCTCAGGAGTTAGACTTACATGAGAATGACACCATTGCATGTAAATAAAAAGATAAATTAGTATTTTAAATTAACAAATGAGTCATTATTTCTGTAGTCTAGTATAATGTGCTACTTCATTTTAAATAGGAGAAAAATTTCTATTTTAATTTCTTAAAGAAGTCTAATGCTTGCAGAGAGATTTTTGCTTTAATTTTGTTATGTGTAAGCTATAAAGCATTTTAAAAACCTGTTCCAAAGAGCTGTTCTTCTGAGAACCATTTCTTTCTTTATTTTATATGTGCAGAGAGAGATTACTTTTGTGTGAGTTTACAACAATATAACTCAAAACTCCTGGCAGTTTATCAGAGTTGGTCCCTGACCAAGACTGTTGTACTTTAGCGTGTATGCAGTTTGTGTCTGAGAGGGAAACAGCTGTTTTAGAGGTAGTGCCCCTTAAAGAAATGAATGGTGGGCTGAAAGAGTTCCTGTGTTAGGACCAGTGGTATAACACCCTGTTAAAAAGGAAAATTCACCAGGAGTATTTCAGTGGCTGTTGATAGGGGTTCACCCACCTGTTGCACATGTGACCACACAGATGATGTTCTGTAATGTCAGCAGGAAGTTGCACCTTTGTGAGAATGAAAGGACGGGGAAAATGTGATACAAATAAAATTAGGGGTCTTCACTGGTCAGAAGGAAAGTGTTCCTTGCATCTAGTGACTGTCCTGTTAGTTTAAAAACTTGTAAATGCCTAGGTTAGTTTATTTTGATGGTGATTCAAAACGTGCTTCTGGTGCAATGGTAGAGCTACGCAACTCCTGCATTGCTGATGGCAGGCAGCAATGATTTGCTGATCTCTCCATACTCAAACTGGGATCTTACTGCTTTTGATTTGTGTTGCAGCTTTCTACTTCTTTCTAAGTAATTTACAATTCATTTTCATCAAAACCACAGGTCTGGCACGGTAATCATAGCGTTTCAATTGGCTTCTCTTAAACTAAGATTTAGTTTTGCCTTTGGTTTCCAGGAATACTTTCTATCCTGTTTTTCTTCCTTCTGGTAAAGATAAATACAATGCAGAGGGAGGATCATATTCATGATTTTGTGTCTTTCTTTCCATCTAAGGGACAAGTGTAATCTGTGTTGCTTGCTGGAATAGATACAGGAATAATCATTTTAAATAAGTCTAGATGCTGCTAATAATAGTGCTAATGCTTGCTCAGAGGAATTCTTTCTTCCCCCTAATGTTCTGTGTGGGATGACTGAAAATCACTTAGTGACTTCTAATTTTCTTGGCCTATTTCTAAGACTTTTTCCCCATCATGGAACAAGGGGCATTGTGTGTACTAGGATGATGTTCTTGCATCTGGGAGGGTAAGCAAACTGATTCCACGACATGGACATCATGGCCTAAGTTCCCAAATATTCTGAATACCTCTGGGTTTGGAGATAGGATTTAGGACACTTTTTAATGCAGCCAAGTTCAGACAGTTACACTTTATCCTACAAAATTTGTACTTTCTAGCATAGGTTTGTTGTAGTGGTTCCAGAAATGCAGGATCATAAAATTGGTTAATTGGCAATTGACTGTTTTAGATTCACTGTGTGATATCAAATTTTTGTATTCAGAGGGTTTTCCAAATACATCAAAAAGTAAGGTTTGGTTTCATGTGTTGGAAGGGGTATTATTGGGAGCTTTAAAAAATCTTGAGGATTCATAGTGAAGAGGTTTTTTTTTCCAAGAGATTTTTGGAGGGCTCAGATCTTGAAATACTGTGTTTCCATTTCCTTGCATTTCTTTTCTACTTGTTAAAAAACATCTTTATATGTTTCTTCTCTTTGTTAAAGTCTTGTGGTTATGGATTTCCAGAAGTGGAATAAAGAAAAGGTCAGATTATAAATGTGGTTTTATTTAGTTTAAATTAGCTTTTTTTCCACCTTCATGAGTATTTCTTAAGATGCATTTAATATTTTTATTTGGCTACTGTATGCTAATGGCAAAGGTAATTTTTTTAATTAAAAAAACATTTAGAGAAATCTTTTCAACATGTAAGAATATATTTTTGATTTTCAATAGATGGTTACTAAAGGAAGAAGATTCATAGGGTACATCATCTTTTATTTATGCGATTTCTGATGGTAAAAAAATCTCTTTAGTGTGTGGGATAATCTCTTTCTTAGAATGTTTTTGTCTTCTTCTCAAGAAGGAAGTGCATTTTTTTCTGAATTAAAATAATTGTAATAAACTAATTTATGACTGCTGTGATGTGTCATAGAGAGTCGAATTATAGGCTGCAGCTACAGAGCAGGCAAAATTGTTTGAGGTTTTGTTTTTTCGGTTTGTTTTATTTTTTTTAAGGAGCTTCTCTCTAGAGGTTCTTTTTCTAAAGACAACCAGTGTTAAAAGGATTTTCTCGAGGAACTTCTGACACCTTCTTAGGTAATTCACACTGAGAGAAAGTGAGTGGGAAATCAAAATCTCTTTGAAACCAACTTGGAAGTGCTGCCATATGTCTTATTCTTGATATTATACAGGGTTGTTTAAAGAAAAAAATAAAAAGGAAAGAAATTCAGTCTCCAGCTTTCAACTGCCACATCCTTCAACCAGACAGTTCTGGGATCTGTTAAATGAAATCTCCATCCACCACACTTTGCAACTTTTGAATTGATAGATGATACAGCTTCCTGTGGTGGTATTTAAGTTTACCATGGGAACGGCTAAATCAGTGACAGCAGCAATAAGAAGGCACTGAATATATTTTTTCAACTTATAGCCAGCTGACTTTCACATTCTTATTCAGCAACCTGATAAGGCTACGTTAAAATGAATTATGTAGTGTTTGAATATGAGTGGAGGCACTGGCAAAGCAAGGAGGACAGAAAGGTTTTGAGATAATGGGCTATGACCTGAATTTTTTAAGGAAAAGGTTTTTTTAAGTGTCTGCCATCTCTTGACTTGTTAATAAACAAAACAATAAATGGAATGAAATTTTAGAGGTTAGTTTTTGACAATTGCTAGAACATTTTGTATCTTTCCACTATGGACACAGACAATTAAGATTTCTTTTTTTATCTCTACTGTAAGTAAACTGAGCCAAATTCTCCTGGATTTTATGTGTGTCTCTGTTCTCTGGCATAAGTGTAGAGCTGTAACCAAAGATAGATCTTATCGTCATGTGGCTATGCATTTAAAGCATTAAGTTGTACAAATAGTTGTCCTTTGTGCTGCAGGCAGTCTCTTGTCATTGTCTTGGCTCTCCGCAGATTTTGGTTGGACCCAATCCTCCTTGTGCTGTGCATAGGTTTCTGGATGAGTTTTGTGCTGTCAGTGTTAGGAAAACCTACCTGATGCCTTAGAATATCCAAAGGTGGTACTGCTGGTGTGAAGGCAGGGTCAATGCTAAATGGGAAACAGGCACAGCACTGGAATTATAAAAGTTAAATCTAAAATCATTCCAAGAGTTGTTTTGTCTCTGTTTTCATTGCCTGATTTACTTTCTGGAGTAGGGAGAAAGTTGTTTGGATCTTGAAGAAATATTTTATTTGATCTTTGTTCTGAAGAAGAAAATAATTCAGCTTTTTTATTTTTTTAGTTCTATTTTCTCTCTCAGATACAAGCTACAGATACACAGCCCAGAGTATAACAATTAATTTTCTAAAAAGACTTAAAGTTTTAAGACATGTCAGAAGCGGCTTTTCTCCTGCACACATTAATTCTTATATGAAGTCTTCACATATATTTTGAAAGTCAACCTTCACTGAGTACTGGGGATGGTTGTTAGTACTGAGCTCCTTTCTGTTTTAGGAAGTAGCAAAAGGTGACTTGTGGAAGGAGAAGAACTAGAAAAGCTGACTTTCTGTACCTGTTCTTCTGCATAAACATAATTTAAATTAGATTATATGTATTACATAATTATAGTTATAATCACATATCATATATATCATATATATTCTATATTATATAGAGTTATATAATTATAAAAATAGCTTTAACTATCATGAGTCTAAAGACATAACATATGTGGTGGGATTTTTTAAGTTAGTTGTTCCAGTGAATTTGATTAACAATATCTTTGGGAAAGCCTTAGCAAGTCTAACATATTTTCTTTCATCATGAGAATATCCAATCTGCTGGAGCATTGTAAGACAATAATTTAGATCTCTGTGAAAAAGGCGTGGATATGGATCTTGAGTGCTTTTCTGTAGCTAACTCTGTACATGTATATCTGCTAGTTCTTATGTATGAGCTTTCTGTACTAAGGAGAGTTAACTTTTCTGTACAGCAAATGAGTAGAAAGGAAATTAATTGATTAACTATAATTCTAAATTCAGATTGCCCTTGGAGTTTGAGCCATTGACAGATGTGAGCTGCACTGCTCACAGTTTGTCCTACAGGGAGGAAAAGGAGTATTCTCTCATAGGGCTCTTTCATCAGTCCTATGTTCCCTTTTATTCCTCCCTCCCTTCTATTTCATGTCCCATTTTCCTCTGAGTTTCCTTCTCCAAAGTGCGAGATTTAAAACTCTGTTGGATTCCATTTTGGTCTTTTTTTTTTCCCTTCAATTCCCATGCTAAGTCACCTCATCATCCAATATCCCACTCTTCCCACTTGCCAGCTGCTTCTATCAGTAAGTTTTTAAGCATTCCTGAATTTTACATCAATTTTAGAGAACTATGAAAAAACAAAATACATATCAATCAACACATCTGTTGCCTCTTCGAAGGCTCTCTGCCAATTCTTTTCCTCTGTGAGTATACTTTTTATTAGAGACTTAATCTGCCATAGGTCAGGTAAAACAGCTCAGGTCCCATTTGATTCCTTCAAGCAGATGACGCTTCAACATTTTTCTGAAATTCTGACTCAGTTAGCAATTAGATGGCCAGTTAAGCATATTTTTGTAAGCCAGAAGCACTTTGCATTTCATGTGAAACTTTGAGCCACATGCTCACCCAAATCACTGAAAATGAGAAAGACACCAATACATCTGTTTTACCAAAGGTTGTAGAATAAGAGCCAAATGAACTTTGCAGCTAGGACATTTAGAATATAAAAAATGTAGCAAAAGCTGGAAATAAGTACACTTTTTTTTTAGAACCTGGCTCAGAGTCTTGTCTTTTACCCATGTGTGTGTCTTATGCAGTAAGACACAAAGTTAGTCCAGCTGTAGTGGGTTGAGCCCGGCCAGGTACCCACAAAGTCTCTCTGCCACTCCCCTCTGTAACAGGACAGGGGAGAAGAATACTACACTACATGGACTGAGATAAGGACAGGGAGACATGACTCTGTGGGGAGATTGTTTTCAGGGCAAAACATACTTAACTTGGGGAAATGAATTAAATTTATTGCCAGGAAATCAGAGAAACATAATGAGAAATAAAACCAGATCTTGAAACACCTTCCCTCCACTCCTCCTGTTTTCCCAGGCTCAACCTAAGACCCAAATCCTCTGCATCCTCTCCTCCAGCAGTGCAGCAGGACGGGGAATGAGGATTGCATCAGTTTGTCACACATTTTCTCTTGGGCTCTTTCCTACTCAGTGGGAGGGCTTCTCACGCTCTGCCACTGCTCCACTGTGGCCATTCTCATGGGAGACAGACCATCCTGACCTTGCCCAACACGAATCCCTCACACTGGCTGAAGCTCTTCACAAACTGCTGCAGTGTGTGTCCCTTCCACAGGGTCACAAGTCCTGCCAGCAAACCTGCTTCAGCATGCGCTTCTCTTGCCATGGTTCTCCACAACCTGCTGGGATCCTGCTCGTGCACAGGCTTCTTATGGGATCACAGCCTCCTTTAGGAGGCTCCTTTAGGCTTCAGTGTGGGGTTATCCATAGGCTGCAGGTGGATCTGTGCTCCACTGTGAACCTCTATGGGCTGCAGAGAAGTAGGCTGTCTCACCATGGTCTTCCCTGTGGGCTGCAGGGGAGTCTTTGCTGCAGCACCTAAAGCACCTTCTCCCCTTCCTTCTTCACCAAACTTGCTCTCTGCAGTGTTGTTTCTCCCACATGTTTGTACTTGTTTCTCTGTCTGCTGTTGCACATTGGGGTTTTTTCTGTGCTTCTTAAATACTTAAAGCCAGAGGCGCTACCGCTGTCGCTGATGGGCTCAGCCTGAGCTAGCACGGGTCCATCATGCAGCCAGCTGGCATTTGTGATGTATATTCCCCTGGATATAGGGGAAGCTTCTAGCAGGTTCTCACAAAAACTCCCCCTGTAGCCACCAAAACCTTGCCATATGAACCCCATACTGATTTGTATTCATGTATCCAGTATAGACAAGCACCATGTTCTGTAATATATTTGAGGTGGGGTGTGCATTTGCCCCACATTTTTCAAGTGTTCCTCCATAACCTGAGGGCTAGATATGTGTTGCTTAATTTAGCAAGATCCAGGGTTCTCATGTGATGTGTATTTCAGCAAGCAACTGTACAAAACCTCAAATGCTGCAAAATTTTGCTGGGAATCATAAGAACCTTGAGAGAGGTCTCTTTACTGTTCTTTTGGATGAAGACCTGCAAGAAAATCAGCATTATATTTATATGTAGCAATCTGATAGTACAAATCAGAGGACATGATGGAACCAATAGGAACTGCATGGTAGGATCCCAGTTCCTGTTAGAATGAGTTAACACTCTGATCTCCCCTCATTGCTCTGGTTTTTTGTTGTTGTATAGTGTTTGAACAGTAAAATATTCTGTATATTGAAACCCAAAGCAAATGAGAAAGACATTAAAGCTTCTCTTATTTAATCTTGTCCCTGAGAAATGCTAAAGCTTCTTCTGTCAATAACAGGTTATGATGGGACATTGTGACATGAATAATAGGTTATGAGGTGACACATGGCAGGAACAAGGGATAATGTCCTTGTTCCTATCACATGCCAATCACCTCCCCAGTAAAAACCCATATAATACATTCAGGTTCTACTGACAGCATGTAGACTCATCATCTGCAATTCCCTCATGATGCTGTGTCCATAAGCCTGGCAAGGAGAAAGCACACGCTGTTTAGCACATGTGTGCATTTTTACCATGCATAGGATTAACATCATGCACGGCAGGTAAATAGTGCTTTAAATACTGGAAAAGTCCATTGCAGTCTATGGCAGAGTGAATATGCTCTTTATTATAGCCACATCCAGAAATGCTTTGTTGAACTGGGGTGTGAAAGTAGTATGCTGATAATAAATCATATCAAGTACTTCAGGATTTACGTAAGATATTTATTACTGTTTTCTGAGTGGAAATTTGTGGAAAGGTATGTAATGTTGAAAGACAAATGTGAGAGTTGCCTTAATAGCGCTGCTTGTGAGTCAGAGATGTTCTTAATTAAGCTTTTGTTGTGTGCTTGGGGGGGATAGCAGAATAAGGAAAATTCCTCCCACATTTGCAAAAAAGACAGTGGAAAGCGGGAAGAAGTATTTTTGCTGCTGAGTTTTGTCTCTTGCTATTGATTGCAAGAACTTAGGAAACAGGCAAGGTGAGGCTGTTGGCAGAGGATGACAAGATTGTCATAACATAGTCCTTACTAATAGATAAACTAGAAAGAGTAGGGACATGTTGGAACATTGGTGTAAATGTGTTATGGGTTGTATGTTGGGCCAAAAATGGAAAAATTGCGTCAGATAGTTTTTGTCAGATTTTTTGGTGACAGTTGCATTGGAGAACAGTCCTTTCGAGGTGTAACACTAATATCTCTCACTTGCTTTGTTCAGTTCATCAGTAGAGTGGTAAAAAAGTAAATCCAAATGTTTGATTGCCTTGTTTTAATGTGTCATAGTGCTTGGGGTCAAATCCTCTTTTATTTATTAGAACCATTACAGTCTCATCAGTGGGTTTATCTACATGAAGGTACAGCTACTTTGTGTCCTACTACTTTAGTACTGCTGGAAGGGAGAAGTAATTTCCAAATTTTAAAGTCTTTTTTTTTAATTAGTTGAAGAGTAGCATTGTCATTACCTGAAAGTATAAGAAAAAAAATTCTGCATAAATAAAAAAATTAATATATCACTGCCGATCTCCCTGCCTTTGAAGCTTCCTCTGGCTTTCATGGGCATTTTTTTGAGCAAAGTATTGAGGATTCTGTGCTTTTTTACTTTATACCAAAATCAGTCAAACTGAAAGGATTCTTATTGCTCGGGATAAGGAAGCTGCTGTGCAATCTTCTCTGGCTGTCTCAGTTATTACATAGGTGCTGTGGGAGGTTCTCTGAATCACAGTTCTGTGATGGGGTCCCCCTGCCCTGTGGGGGATACGAGCAAAGAGTTAGTACTTAATTGAGAAACAAAGAAAAATTTTAAAAGCAAAACCATTTCTCTAATTGTAGGTAAGATTTCACTGCCACTGTGAAGTACTTTGAATCTGTAATGTGTATCACAGGCTTGAGCTTGCTGAGGGTACAACCATTATAAAACCTTGTTTTGAAAGCCAGCTTCTCTGACCTATGTAAGTTATGTCCCATACATCCTTAATGTGGTTATAGCGAATTTTAATATAGAAATTTTGAATACAAAGGTGCTTTCTTACATGTGTTTCAAAGCTTGGATGGAAATAGATTGTTGCTATCAGGATGGGGATCTATAAATGGAATCAGCAAGACAACTTTAGGGTTTAGTAGTTTAAGGCAGTAAGTAATTTTCATTCCTTTTTTTTGTCTTCAGATGCCATGGCTTTTCTGTAGCTAGCATTTGACTGGAATATCCACAAGGTCCCGTGTAGTGCAAAGCAGTTTCTGAGTTCATGAGAATCATGCAAAATTTTTGCAGTCCTCTTTTCTGTGAGATCTCGCTGTGCCTCTGGCTTTTTGCATGGTATCCACAGGATAATGGCTGCCTTGCTACAGATACTTCAGTAGTTTCTATGCTGGCAAAAACTTGCTTTTTCAGGGTCCAATCACTCATCCAGCATAACTTACTGTGAAAGGATTGAGGTTGAATATTAGAAAAACAGCCTGCCTGCCAGAGTAGTGAAACAAGATACGCAAGTGTGTTGTGGAATTTCCCTCACTGGTGATTTTTGAGAACCATCAAAAAATGAAAGCTGAGGATGTCTGAAGCACATGGGACGCTTCCCCACTGCCGGAGACTGAGCTCAGGAATCTCCCAGGTGCCTGCCACTTGGGCTTCTGTTATTCTGTGGGAAAGGAGCAAAGCTGAGGTTGAACAAATATTTAAGAAACAATTTTTGAAAGACTAGAAATCTCAGTCATACAAGGTTCTTTTTCATCATAATGTATGTAGCTTTTGCAAATATTGGAGACTGCTGAACTTGTCTAATCTATCACAAACACTTGCTTAAAATAGTGTCATTTGGGATCTGTCTGGTTTAACAGTTACCTCTGGGAAAAGAGCTTTGTCCTGAAGTTTTTACAATGCTTGTTTTCCTTCTTCACATCACAACACTGTTTCCTTTCCAGGGAGCTGACAAAGGCCAGCAGCTCAGGTGTTGACCCTGCAGAGAGGTCATTTGACCCTGCAAATACTTCCATAGCCTGGAGCTCTGTTCAAATAAGCATGGCTGTGGAAGTTCACTTTCCACAGTAGCCCTGACTGTGATGGTTTGTCTCATCCTCCCTCTTTCACTGAAGACAAGGCACGGGCAGTATGAGCGAGTGTCACCAGAGCACCGACCACCAGCACTGCCACCACCAGGGCGTGATCCGAGCAGAGCCGTGCAATCAAATTGCAGAACGTTTGTAGACTTGCAGCAGTGACACTACAGAGGTCAAGTCCCAAGGATAGCTTTTCTGATCAATACAACAATCTGGTTACAATATTATTGGTTACAATAAATTTACATTAACAATCTGTTTTTTATATATAATTTCTTCATTTAGAAGATTTTGTGCTTTTTTTTAGCTCTAGTAAGTAGTTGACTTAATATGAGATATTTCATCTTGTTAGTCTGTCAGGGGCTTAGTAGTAACAATGCTAATACCAGGCTGTTAATACTGCTCATTGCTAACACTGTAACAACATGATCTGGCTCTTACTGACACAAACTAATTTAATTTTCTGCCTGCAAGTTTATCGAGTCAAGTTATGGCACAAAAATTGTTCTACATTTTGTAAATTACTTTACATTACTAGTTAAGACATGAATAGACACACTGAATTTCGTGGAGTAAGCTTTTTCACCTGAATAATAGCTTTAGTATTTGCCATATGTAGAATGCATTCCCAGTTCTTTAATTTCAATTGCAGATTTGTTGACATAAGGCCATTGTGTTTAGAGTGAGGCTGTTTGTTCCTCCTGAAAAATAAGACTGAAAGACTGAAATAACCTTAGTTAGCATTGATTTTTGGTTTTTTGGTCCTGTTGACCATGACATCTGCTTGAAAAAGCACTAATGTCTGGGTTGTGGAAAAAGGTTTGGAATTTGAAACTTTATTTTAAAAACCTTAAGATGTGAAATTCACTTTTCAGAAAACCTGCCACACAGCAGTTTCCTATGGTATTTTTAGTGATATAACTTCCTTTTTCAAATAATTTTAATGCGTAAATTGTAGTTACAAGTTGTTACATTGTTTCAGGAATACAATTTTTTTTAAATCATTAATGTCACCAATAAAGAAGTTGAGAGGAAGTAGGAGGGATCTGTCTCTGATTTGCTTGTTGTGCGGATCTGACAGCTGTTTAGGTATAGAAATTGCTATATTCACCCTCCAAAATGAGGTCAGTATCCCATCATCCATGTGAGCTCCCAGGGATCTAAAAAATGGACCACATATTTATATCCATCCCCTACCAGTGATCCAGTTCCTATAAAACAGAATTGTTTGTTAAATATTAGATTTATTAAACCATGCTCTATGGTCAGTGAAGATGATTATGTGTAATTTCATGTTGCTAATACTTAAAGCTTGTGTAAATTGTCACTAATTCTGTGGAGATCAAGCACAGAAGCCTGAGGGCTTATCTTGAAGTCTTTCTTAAGAAAAGTCTGAGTCATTTTAAAGAAAATTTTCTCTGAGGAGGTATGGAAACGAATCCCTCCTCACCCCAGCCTCTGCTGTAGCCAAGTGGATGGGCTGCAGCTGGGGGTTCACCCAGTCTCTTCAGGTACCTCACTCCTGGTTTTAAACACTTAGCCCAGATTATTGCCAGCCACCATTCTGGGACATTTCTGAAAACTAAACTGGACTTCTATGTGAGCTGAAATTGCAATTGGACCATCAGTATCTATGAGACTGTTTAGTGCTTCTGGACAATAAGTCCTCCTTTATTAAGTGTATTGAATGTGGAAGTATTTCTGTTTGGAAAGATGTGAGGAGTTACTGTTGTCCCTTCAGCTTTGAGTGAGCTTATGAATGTGCTCCAGATAATAATTAAGTGTGCAGAAAAATTTTGAGTCACATGTAAGTAATCATCGCATTGCTTTAAAGTGCTTTAGGTGCTTTGGTTTGGGCTTTTTTTAAAAAGGAAAGTAACAGAAGCCCTCAAACAAAAATATGTGCCTGTCACAACCCAAATCAACTCTATCTGCGTGCATATAAAGGGAAATTTTAAATACATATAGGTAGAATCTCTCTTTTAGACAAGAATTTAAGCATTTGAAGGTAAGCATGTGTTTGAATGCAAATATATTTGAGCCTCAGCCCATGCTACAAAACCACCCACCATATTTGGGCTTGATACACTTTAAAATGGAATTTATTCTTCAGTGCATTTCAGAAATAGCTGGTGTTAGCAGACATGTCTAGACAGTATCTCTTTAAAACTCACCCATTCATGAGAGTTTTTTTCATTTCTTTGGTAGCACTCAGCATCTTTGTTTTTGTTAACAATACAGTGTGATTGAATGATGTGATTCTCCTATTAAACAAGAAATTTCCTGTCGGGTCTCCTAAATAAAGCAGATTTGAGATACAGTAAGCAAAACCTATATGCTTTTTCCTTGTTTAAGAAGTCTGGAAACATAATACTTCTAGGAAAAGACATAGAAAATTTTAATGCTCTTTCTCTGACGGTGGTGAACTATCTACATCATTTCTGTGCTCATCAGTAACAGCTTCATGAAATCATATTATAGCATTTATCTTACTATATTTTTTTCTCTAAAAGGTACGGAATTAGTTTGTTGCATGTGTTACTACTAAACAAGACTTTTTCAAAAGAAAGGATATAGAAATGCAAATATATGGGGGTGTTTAGTTTTTGCTTGTGGTGTTTTTTTTTTGTTTTTTTTTTGGGGGGTTTTTTTTTGGTTTTTGTTTTGTTTTGTTTTGTTTTTTCCCTTTAAAATAGATTAAAGTCTTAAAAGGAAAATCCTGTAATGATTTCTGCCTGGAGAAATCTTAATGACAGTATATATGCTTCTACTGTACAGCCCAGAATAGAGTTTAGGAATAATCCTTTGAGACCTTATTTTGACGCATAATGATCTGATTACACTCCATTCTGAATCCTGAGAAGTCCTGGTCATGGTTTCTGCTCCTCACTTTCCAACATATTTTTAGACAAATCACCTCTCCTGCTTCAATCGATATCCTTCCTCTGTTTAGATGTTAGATGGTGCTGAAACAGAAGCTCTATTTCAGTACATACGTACTGGATAAAGTGATCAGGCTTAAATATGATACAAAAGCTGTTAGCTTTCATCTTCAGCAATGAGACATCAGTACAATCACTGTTCCCTTTCATTTCTTGTTCGGTTAGGGTCAGTTGTAATTACTAAAGGTTGGTGTTAAACCAGCTAGCTTTCTGGATGGTGCCTTGTAAGGTAGGGATGGCAGAAATGTGACACCTAGGAGATGCCCAGGGTGAAAAGCCCCTCGTGCCAGAAGTGCCATGAGGGGTCAGTGTTCTCTTGCAGGGGGTTACCTGGCAGCTCCACCAGTTACTGCCTTACTGGCCCACACTTCAGCTTTGATGGGCAGAAACCATTTAACTAGAGCTTCATTGGTTTAGTTTTTTTTCTTCCCCAAACACTGACAGTTTAGTAACAATCAATTCCAGATTCAGGAAAGGGATCAGCATTGTTCCCATTTAGAAGTCAGCATCATCAGCAATAAAAAATGCTGGATGTCCCCTCTATTTGTGTGCAAGCTCTCCTGCTCTTTTTCTGCCTTATTTTTTACATTTTTTTCATCGTTGCCAGAATTCTGTAAGTACTCACAACATTGAAGATAAGACATGGAAATGGCTATGCAGGATAATCTTGTTGCAGTTAGTGCTCCGTGTTGAGCCATTCTCATTTATGCTGAAACTGTTTCAGTATGAAACAAGCCCTGACACGGCTGAGCCTTTGTTATTTGGTGTACAGGTCTTACTCCCCCAAACTTGTTTCCTTTGGAGGTTGCTGAGCATTATGCATCACTTTCCTTTCTTTTAAATTTTGAAAAAATGACTTAAAA
The DNA here is from genome assembly GCA_013400315.1 of Bombycilla garrulus. Lineage (NCBI taxonomy): Eukaryota > Metazoa > Chordata > Aves > Passeriformes > Bombycillidae > Bombycilla > Bombycilla garrulus. The sequence goes on from VXBU01014508.1 coordinate 1,143,920, forward strand.
TTTATGCTTAATGGATACTAAGCAATGAAAACTGTTAAATGTAGTTCAGGCAGTTCATTTGAGCCTCTATTTTGCAGGTATTTATGAGTTTTGTGTAATTTTTCATGCCACATACTTCTGACTTTTGTAACACCTCCCTTAGAGCTTGGAGTTAAGCCTGTAAGTCTTTTGAGTCTTTAAAATTTTAGGCATTATGTATGTGCATATGAGCATATAAAAGCAATTATATGCTATTGTTTTTCAAATAACTCAAGTTACTCTTGGCTGCAGTGAAAAGAAGTAGTGGCATTACTGGGTATGGTTTTGAAATAACATTAGTTCTAAATCTGCTAGTTCTCAAGTACCGTCATATGGAGCCTAAACTCCATGTGCTCCATCGACAGCATTCTCCATGAACACTTGGAAATTATCGTCATTTCTTACTCCATCTTTTGAAAATAAAATGGAAGAAATGCATTTAAAAAGGATAAACTGAATAGTACAGAAGACAGAAGGACTCCAAAACAGGGAACAGAATGTACATTACATAAAGAAACAGCTTTTACTGAGGAAATGATAGCCCTCTGTGACTATTTAGTAGAAATACTGTGAGAAGAAATTGTTTATATTGAAACTTGCTTATATTCTGACTATGAAAAATTCACTTAATTTTAACTCCTCTGCTAAGAATAGAAATGCCATGCACAGTATGCTGATGGTATTTCTGGAACCTAATACGTACCTCTGTAAGACATATATATTTAAAAGGCCAATTTTGTTTGGGATGCTAGTATTTTCAAAATAATCCATTGAAAACACTAGTTGTCTTTGTCATACAGATGTTGGTGGTTTTCCCAGACACTCTCTGCTTCCTGATAGCATTTACTAACCTTTGCTTTCTTGCTTGTAAATGATGGGAGATATTTGGAGAGAGCAGTGTAGCTCCCCTCTGAAGTAAGTGTCTTCAGACAGACAAATTAGCATCTCTAGTGTGGCTGTTCAGTATGAGATAAATGGATTTTAATTTAAATATAGACTATCGTGAGTTCTGCTAGAAAGAAGTGGTTCACAACCCTGGGTGTGAGCCAGAACAGATGTGATCATCTGCTTCTGAGTCACCTGGGACAGTTCCTGCCTGATTTCATGCCTGTGGCCCAAAACAGCAGTGTGAATCACAGGATTGTTAAGGTTGGAAAAGACCTTTGAGGTCATCAAGTCTGCCTGTTAACCCAGCACCTTCATGTTCAGCACTAAACCGTGCACTTAAGTTCCTGGTGCTCACATTTTTTGAATGCTTCCAGGAATGGTGACTCCACCACATCATGGGCTGCCTGTTCCAATGCCTGAGCACCTTTTCAGTAACAAGTTTTTCCTAAAATCCAGTCTTACGCAAGATGTGGCAATGTTTTGCTTGGGGATTGTGGGAAGGCATTGCTTTTATGTTTATATAGGGTCACAGTGAATAAGTGACTGAACTTTATGTTAACTTGAAGTTAATGTTAAGCTTGTGGGTGAGCTAACTTCTCTGGTGACTTCATCTGCTATGATGAAATGCTCATGTCTAGTCAGTCATCCAATGGTCAGTCATGCAAGTCATGCACTGTCATGTCAGATGCTTATTTAGCCTGGAGAGAAGGAGCCTGAGAGGAGACCCTTCTGCTCTCTAGGAGGGTGGAGTGATGTGGGACTTGGTCTCTTCCAATAAAAAAATGATAGAAGAGAAAATGCTATTAAGTTGTAGCAGGGGAGGTCTAGATTGGAAAAATTTCTTCACAAATTGTGTAGTCATGCATTAGAACAGGCTGCCTAGGGAATTCACCATCCTTAGAGATATTTAAGTAGAGATATTGTAGATGTGGCAGTTAGGGACACGGTTTAGTGGTGGCCTTGGCACTGCTGGGTTAGTGGTTGGACCAAGAGATCTTTGAGGTCTTTTCCAATCTTAATGATTCCATGATTCTATGATTCTACCCTGCTCCAAGCCCTAAAGTAGTACTGCTGCCGACTGATGAGGTGGGGATTGTGCACAGGGGGTAATGAGAGGTGAGGTGGCAGCAGAGTCAGTGCTCTAGAGCATGCAGTTCATCTCTGCACTTCGACTCTAAAGCAGAGCACAGTGCATGGATTTGGCCAAGGGCTGGTCTTAAGTGACAAAAGGGGAATAGCAGACTGACAGCAGAGACTGTTTGAGGGCAACTGACTAATGGAACTCCAGCATTATCCAAGACAGACCAAGAAAAGTACATTTTCTTGAGCTAGTAGAGGATCCTTCTCACACACAGTGATGCTGTTTGTGTGGAAGTGATTTTTGATAATCAAGGCCTGCCATTTAATCTGACACTTTCAGATGTATTGCTTGTATCTGTTTTCAAGTCAGTGCATTTCTGAAAAAGATACTGTTTCATTGTTTTATTTAAACTGTAAGTATTAGAAGGGAGAAATGGAATTTCATGAGAGAATTAAATATAGAATTAAAACTAATGCAGTGAAAGTAGTTTTAAGACTTTGTTGGTAGAAACAAAGCAAACAAGAGTGTCATGATGCTGCATTTGTGTAGCCAAAACAAGAGGAGGATTTTGCATGCTCTATAAAAATACAAGTGCTTTATCTGTGAAGAACTGGATTTAAGATTAAAAAATGAGAAAAACAGCACTGTAGATTGAATATCATATCAAATGGGTATTGTGCACTGTCAGAACATCTTGTTCATTTCATGTAAGCATTTAACTTTTTGGGAAACCTTTCCAGAAGAGTTGGATTTTTTGGAGCAAATCTTTCCAGAAGAGTTGGATTTTAACTTTCTCACATCCAGGCTGTGCATAGTGTAGCAAGTCTACAATCTGGATGATAACCAATAGAGCAGATCTGTGTTAATATAGAATTGTTTCCTATAATAGCTTTTAAAAGATTTCCAGCAACTTTGTGAAGTTAGTAAATCATTCAAGAAGCTGGAAAAATTTATCTTTTGTTGGATTTTCAACTACTTGTTAGATACTTCTTGTGGAAGACAAAGAATATGTAACAAGTAGTTGAGAAACTTTCTCTTAAGGAGCTGTGGTATTTATTAGAGTTTTGCTTAATGCCTAAAAATAAACAAAATTGACAACGTAAAAAAATAAACATAATTGGTAACTGTCTGGTATTTCTTATCTCTTTATTGAGAGGGCAACCAACAGCCATTGCTTTTTGGTTGTTCTTCAGCATAAATAAAAGGGGTAGCCTTGTGTACAAGACACTGTTTCTTTACTGAGAGCCCACTTTAGAATAGAAAAGGAGTTCAGCCATCCCACAGATGTGTCAGGGTGAAAAACGACTCTGAGTATGAAGTGTTTGTAAACCATTAATGTGTATGGAGCACTCTTCTGTGCATAAATAAATTTGCTGGTGTCAGAGAGTTTGCTCTGACTTTGCTCTGCAGTGAAAGACAATGATGTCTGTTTGTTCATCTGTGCTGTTTTTTTTCATAAAGCATCCATCCATTGATTTAATTTAAGACAATTTTCTAGAAATGATTTAATCAATACTTTTTGTATTTACAACCCTCAAGACCAGGACTTATTCCAATATTTGTAAAAAAAATTGAGACTTTTAACGATTGAGTTGCTCTCAGACTTTGTATTTTCTATGTGTTATTATTAGGTACTGTACTGTTACTTGGACAACCGAGTCATGTACAGAAAAGCTTGCAGCAGACCAACGTTGTTGTTTTTAGGCCGTTGTAATGATTCACAGTAGCTGAAATTCAAAGAATGACAAGTGTTAACTACAGGTCAAAGTGTTATATGCACCAAAGTATTGAGTGCATAGATTCAGCTGGCAATGGATGACTGAATATGGTCCCCTCCAAGTCTTATATTCTAGTTTGCCAAGGCATGAGTGGCTCAGGAAATTTTTGTAAAATCTGTCTTTTGTTAACAATTGTGAACTGTTCTTCATTGCTAATTCATCCTCAGCTTTTGCTTAATGCGTACAGAATATTATGATGGTGTTAGTGATACTTAAAAAAAAAAAAAACTTAAGAAAAAGACCCAATGCATTCTGAAGAATTCTTTTCCAAATGTTTTCACTCTGAGTTATATCAACTTCATTTTATACTTCCTCTACCATTACATCTCGTGTACAATTGGAATAGGAATTGGTTAAGAAGAACAACTTCCTTCCCTTGAATATTTTGCTGAGCATGTATTAGTATCAAAATGGATTATTAGAGCCTGAAGCTCAGATCTTAATCAGGAATTCTACAAAGTGGTCAATTCTGGATGTAATTTTTTTGTTCTTCTTGATAATACATATTTTTACTTAGCTTTCTTGCACTTGTATCAGCACTTTCTGAGTGTACAGGGCCATGGGGATGTTGGGATCTTTTTCTTTTCCTGAAGATCAAGTGAGGGGAAAGTCTGAGCCGTTAGGAAATCTAACTGTATAATTACTGTTAAGAGGTTGTCAGTGTGCTTGATAATGATAAAGTGTAGAGGACTTACTCCCAATTTAACGTGAATTTATAGATGAAGCTTTAGAGGAACTAGAAGTTCCTGAACTAGGCAACGAAAACCTTTGCTCTCCGGTAATTGGTGCTAAAAATGAATAAAAATTGCCCAAAGACTTAAGGAAGTTATTTTGCGTTGCTGGGTACAGAGGATTATTTTTGATTTTGAAGAATATCGACCTATGTGTAGTGTTTGATTTTCCCCAGACTTGTGTCTGTGCCAGCCAGTGCTGATTGTTTTTCCCTGTGTTTCAGCACCCAAGGACAATGAAGAGCGGGTGTTCCGGGAGCGGATGCGCCCCAGGAAGCGCCAGGGTGCCGTGCGGCGCAGGGTGCACCAGGTTAATGGACACAAGTTTATGGCCACCTACCTTAGACAGCCAACGTATTGCTCACACTGCAGAGACTTTATATGGTATGGAGTAACTTTGGCTTTGCTTTCTTTGCAACTTTGAGCTGGGGAGTCAGCATACCCTCCTGCTTTGCTGAAGTGAAAATGGTATAAAGCAGTAGTTCTTTTCCTCTTTATTTTTGCATTAAGCTGTCAGCAGTGTTGCAGGTGATGATAGAACGCTGTTAAACTGCCATGACCAATATTAGAATTGGTTGTATTTGTGGTTATTCTCCTTTGAGCCACGAAGTTTCATATTTCCCTATCTAGTGCACACTAAATTCCAGGTAGACAACCAGCCTAGTATTATGTAAGTGCGTAAGTGTAGATTTAGACTTAATATTAGACCTTTACATTTTGTTACAATGACAGAATTCTTTGTTAAATGACTAAGAATCACCATCTTTTTTCTAAGAAATGCGAAGCTCCTTTATATCCTACTGAAATTAATGGAATATGGATATATTATACACTCAGATTTTGGTGCTCACAGTACAGGGTCTTTTTTATTATTATCATGTACACCAAGAACTCCCTTTTAGAAATTGCTTACATTATTTTGAGTATTTTCAGTTTTAAGATAGGGAGGAATGGTGCAGACATTCAGTTTTCAGTTGTTTTTCAGCAGCTCCTGATGTTTTCCAAGGTGACCTAGAGATACTGATTTACATGTAAGATCTGATGTGATCTTAGTAAAAAGTAAATATTTCTTAGGAGTGTGTAATGAATCAGTTTTTCTTAATGTAAAATGATGTGAAATATGCATGAACTCAACTGCATCCCTCTAAAACGTGCCTGGGGTTTAGGCTTTATGTTGGCTAAGATGATTTCAAGCAATATTGAAAAATGCAATCTGTCTATTTAGAGGTCTGCTAGATAATGATTTACCACTTTGTCCCCTTTCCATGCACCCTTTGGCTTTGTCTTTTTCACTGTGTTAAATGTGTCTGTTCTTTTGACTGCCTTCATGGTCTCTCATCCTTCCTGTTACCTCTGAGCAGCTGAAATGTTCCTGCTTTGAACTGATCTCAGTCCAGGCATGCAATTATCAGATGATTGGTTATGAGAAGCTTTTCCTTAAAAATGTGCACATCCAGTAAAGGGAAGGAAAAATGTTTTCATTTTTAAAAATGTTCCCTCTTCATTTTCTAAAACACTTTATTATTTTTCAGGGGTGTAATAGGAAAACAGGGATACCAATGTCAAGGTAAGAGAAATTCTACATAAGGACAGTTTAAATATTTTATTATTTTATATAAGTATTGAGATATTTTTATCAGGTGTCGCATATGTACGATGCTAAGAATTAAATACGTGATGATCAGAATAAGTTTGTCTCAACAAGTATACAATCTTTGCACCAAGTCACAGTATTTTTTTTTCAAAACTGTTGGTTTTAAGCATCATGTATGAAGTAGGAGCTCAGCTAACAGTCCTGAACATCAGATTCCAGATATCTCTTCATGGATATCCTTCTAGGGAACCATATCTGCAGATGCTGACTTCTTCATTTCTCAAGTCTTGCATTTTAAAATTGAGAGCTCTTTATTCTGCTTAAGATTCTGTGTTTAAAAATTCCAGGTAATTGCAAAGACTGTAATTTAAATAGATGAGATAATTATAGAGGTCATCATTAGAGAAGGTTATAGCGAGGACCGCACAAGTGCTTCATTTTCATCTCCCATTTTTCAACTCAATTTCTTGTACTCCTACTTCTTTATGCAATTGCCTCTTGGGATGATGTGTTAGTATTTAATTCTCATCTTACAAGTAGAAACCATTGAGTTAGTGGTGATTTTTCAGCTACAAAAGACTTGATGAAATCTCATTGTAAATAAGTAAATCCCTTTTTTTTCATAGAGGTTGACATGCTATAATAAGAATTACTGTATTAAATCTAATAGTAAATAAGTAAATTCCATTTTTAGTAGAGCTTTACATGCTATATGAATTACTATATTGACACACAGAGGTACCTGGAGAGGTACTTTGACTTCTGGGTGTATTTTTTTTTTCTTACAACAGTGATCAAATCTGGAGAAAGTGAAATTCATTACTTCACTATGAGGATTTTTTACTTAGTTTAATGACCTTGAATTTTACAGTATGATAGACCTAGTAATTGTTTATCTTATCGGTCATATCTGCAAATGTTATTCATTGATTAAGTAATCAGGATGTCTATTGGGAAAACATTTTTGCCTCCTGAAACCTTTCACTGCTATCAACTTATGATAATGTGTTACAGAAAGAATATTTGACGACTTCTTTTTTTTTTCCTATTCTTTTGACTTTTACAAATTGTTATCTTTATATCTGTTTTCCTTTGGAAGATATTTAAACAGGAATTGCTTTTGCTATTGTGTCTCATGTAATGTGGAGATCATGAACTTCTTCTGATAAATCACATATGTAAAATTGAGAAAAATTGCTTTTAACATTTCAAAAGGTAATTTGTAGTTTTACAGCTGAGATGTTTGGCAGATATGCTTTAGTTATCTTAGAAGTCTTTGGTCTTTTGAAAGTCCATTATCTTCTGCCTTGGTAAACCAACTTATTTCATAGGACTCACCAAATCACCACCAGTCACTTGCATGCTTTCAAGTCCCGGTGTTTCTAGTCTTCTAAGGTCAGACTTCTGCTTTAATATTAATCTTCACGAAAACTCATTATTTTATCTGTTTTTGTCTTTCTAGTTTGCACTTGTGTAGTTCACAAGAGATGCCATGAACTTATAATAACAAAGTGTGCTGGCTTAAAAAAACAGGAAACTCACGATGAGGTAAATGTTTATAAATTAATTTTTTTATATAAAATTCTGTCTTTGATCTCTTCAAAATAGTGTCATCTCCTCTGAAAAATCAATAGATGCTACAGACTTTTTTGTGTCCTTCTGGTCATTTTGTTGTGTAGCTTTTACTTTGGAATGCTAGATTGCTATCACGGTTTCATTTACATGGGAATTATCATACAAAAATTTATTTCTAATTTGTTTACTTTCTATGATATCTGGGTTCAACTTTTCAGAGAGCACTTTCCACTCCTCATTTTTAATGTTCTCTCTCCATTTCTGAGTTAATACAAGTCATGTCAGTTTAATTCAGAACAGGCAGGCTGGGATCCCTCATTCCCATGGCTACATTTTGTGTGGCTGAGCCATCAGCAGCTGATAGGAGAGCTGGGATGCTTGGGTGGAAATCTGGCAGCACCAACATAAAAGACTGACGAGAATTTGCTTGCCATGTCTCACCTCAACAAAGACTGCATCCAAACTGTCAAAATGTAGTTATGTTTTTTAAAATAGTTTTTAGCCCTTGAGAATAAACAGTGAGTGCTTTTTCTCACACAGAAGTTTTTGGCTGGTGCTTCAACAGAAAAGTAAATGTATGCTCACTGTCCTGTTGTTTTGTCCAACAGCAAGGGCGTGTTGTCTTCTTTCACCATAGGCTTAGGTGAGGTGGTCCTTGGGTGATCACAGTTCCTTGGCCACACAGAAAAACTACATTTCTTAATTTTATTTGTTAAAAACCTACATTCCTATGATTATAAAAGCCTACCTTTAAGTTACAAATCAGAGCTGTATGTAACAGGGCAGCTGTAATCTATTCTTTCAACTTCAACATGAGTTTGACTGAGGCACTAACTCATCATCTCATTTTTTCTGTGCAATTCACCAGCATTTTCCTTATTGGAGCCATTCTGTAATATCTGGTCCACAACCAGTATTTTGTATCCAAAATGTGATCACATGCATGCAATTGTGATTTATGACTGTGTTAGGCTAGTGCTGGTTTTGTGTAGTACTCACAGGAATATACAAAATCTTGTGCAGGTTTATATTCCCAGGCTCCAGACTGGTGGAGACTTGCATACTTTGCTGATAGTCTCATTGTTTAGAAGGGGTACTAGATCACTGGAGAAAAGCCAGCGATAATAGAAAAAGGAAGGAAAAACATAAAAATAAATCTCTTGCGGTGCAATGGCCACTATAAAATCTTATCAATTACATCCTTTAATTAGTAAGTAATCATACCTTGGAATCCCTGAACACAGCAGGTTATCACTGTCATTATCATAATCCAAAGAGTGGGATATGAAAAGGTAAAGGGTTTATTATATATTTCTTTTTTTAGTCCTGTATTAGTTTGGCCTTGTGTTCCTAAAACAATTGGGAGTGACTTCCTTGCCTTCCACATTGAGATCTTTCCTGATAGCTATGTATTTGTTGTTTCCAAAAGTACTAGGAAGTAGACTTTAGTCTTTATCTCTTGGATAACAGTAGCCCTTCCCCCTCTTTTCCCCAGATAAAACAGTAAAAAGAATTCTGGGGTTGGAGTATATCTAATGCAATGGTCATCACCTGAGCACAGATCTATTTCATCTCATTTGAATTCTATGTGGTTTCAAAATGCAGCAGGGACTCAGCATACACTGATTGCAGAGAAATTAATTAAAATGAAATATGCTGTGCTGTCCTTTTTCAGCAAGTGGGATCCCAGCGTTTCAGTGTCAACATGCCTCACAAGTTCAGCATTCACAATTACAAAGTGCCCACCTTCTGTGACCACTGTGGTTCATTGCTCTGGGGTCTTTTGAGACAAGGTTTACAATGCAAAGGTAAGGCATCACTTCAGAGCTTTTCTTTTTCTTTGCGAGTGACCTGTAGACTTGGAAAGACTTCAAGTCACTATGTCAGCATGTACAGAAATACACAGAAAATAAGCAGCGGAGCAATGTAAGGATTTCCATTGTGGTTAGAACACAGCCCTTACCCTGTTGGCAGCACCAGTCAGTAACAGATGCAGAGGTCAGACCTTAAGAAACACATTTGGCACTCCCTCCTGTGTAGGTTTGTTGCCATGCGGGATGTTAGAAGTTAACAAAAAATTATGAGCATGGCAATTTACACACCTTCAGTTTATATGCCTTTTGTGTTTTCAGGTTTGTTAAACTTCTTGAACATTGATATTCCAGCTACTTTTCCCTTTAATACCCTTTTCCAAAATTGCTATTTTGTATTGGTTAGAGTAGGTAGAACTGGTCCTGTATGCCCATGTCCAGAATAGGAGGTATTCTGATACCCAGCTAAATCGTCCTTTGTGATGGTCTGCTTAGCCCCTCTATTCCAGAAAATAAAGGATTCGTTATGTTCTGTCACTTAAGGACTATGTGCTTTGTACAGAAACTGTATGTGAAAATATGACTGGAAGGTGCATTTGTGTCATTTAATTGTCAAAAATGTTTGGTTTCATATCTCATTATTTCAAGCAGATCTTCACCAGTGGGTGAGAAAAGAGTACGACTGCTTGCAAAATAAAGTAATATTTTAGAAATAGTTAATAAAATATTTCAATTTGTGGGTGGAAGGAAATGATGCCATGAAGGAAATTATTATCAGGATCTTAGGAAGTAGTGCCTAGTGGAATGACAAGCATTTTCATTTTGTTATGCCTTAGGAATGGATAGGTCCATCTTCATAAATAAAAAATACGTGTTACATATGCCTCTTAACAGCAGAAGCATGGAGTCAGACATATATATGTAAATATGTTATCTGTAAAAATACATCCTTTGCAGAGGTCAGACCTGATGTTTCACGTCACAAGTTGCTGAGCAGCAAGGGAAAGAAGAAATTTCTTTTGCAACAAAGTTATACACAGTGAGGCTTCTGAAGTTCAAGCCTTCCCCTGTGATTCCAGCTAGTGAACAGTGGGCAGATGTTAGGCTCTAAATGCTATTCCTTTGCAGCTATTGAGGATATTGTTCAAATGCTGTCTTAGTTACCGGGGAGATGCATTCAGTGAAGACTTTTCAATTAAATCTGGGCTTTTTTCCTCCTTTTTTTAACCAAAGCTGTAGTATCTCTCTACCTAATCTGGGCATACATGAGTTCTCTTTTGTATTTTAACTCAAGTACCATACTGTTCATTTGGTCTTAACTGTTATTTCTCATACTGTGTAGCAGATGCATAGAAACAATTGAGCAGAGAGTCTATGTTGCTTTCTCCATGTTCATAAAATTATTGCCTATAAAAATGCAGTGTTCTCTGCATGAAATCTAGAACTCACCTGAACTGAAAATGTAATTTTCTCTGTGCTTGGTTTTCTCTCTTTAACAAGTGCTAAGTGATTCCTTTCTTCTGAGATGTACTTCCTTTCCCAGTGTGGTTATTAACACAATGAGAAATGTATAACAGAGATTTATTCTTCTTCAGGTTTTTTCCCACTGGTTATTCTTGTGCATCTTTTTACAAAATATATTAATGAACTTGGACTGTACAACATTTTCCTGCTATTTCAAGTAGTTTGGCTCCTCAATGTCCATTTTTATGGATCCTAGCTGAAATGTTTTACTTGCTGCTGAGGTTTTGTCACTAATATGCATTCATTGAAAATACCATGTTTAGCAATTTCTTTTTGGTCTTCTTGTGAGCTAAAACATACTTAAAAAGGAAAGTCACCGGCTTTCTGAAGCACATGGTTATGGCCAGATACACATATAGTCTTAGAGGCAAACTTTTTTTTTTTTCTTTAGGGGCTGTACATGAAAGCTTCATTGATTAAAAATATAATGAAATATAATTTTATGAATATGTATTTTTATAGTTTCCTTTTCTCTAAAAAATAAAGAAGTGAGGAACTTGAACAATGTAACATTAATCTAGGATTTAATCACACTTGCAGCTATGCTCTCTTTATGCCTTGCTCCACAAGAGGGCACTGAAGTCTCAGATAAAATATGTCATCTGCTCCTAACAAATCCACACTCCACGAGTTTTAATGGAGCTGTGTTCTTGCCTCTGCCCCACAATCTGGAAGCAAAGTAACTTTTCTCTTTTTCGCCTCATAATAATATAATAGTTTCAGGAGATTTAGGGGAAAGAGCTTAGTAACAGGATTGCCATCTAAATAAAGTAGATGTTTAACCCTTAATTTTTATTAAAATTTAAAGCCCTGTCAGTTTTATGGCTGCCTACATTAGAACTTAATCTACTTAAGTAAAATAGCATAAGAAGCAATAATACATAAGGTTTTAATGTTGTGCTTTTCATAGTGGACAGTTAAAATCCAAGATCTGAAGTACTTTAATTCAAATTAATTTAAGATTGCAAAATTATTCAATAGTTTCATTTGTTCCTGTGTCTGTTCTGAAATGGTATGAAAATACTATTCTACATTACCATATCAGAAGAATGATAATCAGGTTAATAACTTTATATTAGCATTGAAGTATACCTTCAAATCCAGCTAAGTATTTTCTTACTGAGATTGTATTTATTTGAAAAAGTTATTGATAGGTCCAATAAGATATGATTCAGCTAAAGCAAATGCATGCCAAGATAGTATTTAGTTTACTGTATTACTTTGTATTTTATTGCAGTTTGCAAGATGAATGTACATCGACGCTGTGAAACAAATGTGGCACCAAACTGTGGAGTGGATGCTAGAGGCATAGCTAAAGTTCTTGCAGATCTTGGAGTCACTCCAGATAAGATCACTAATAGTGGGCAGAGGAGGAAAAAGGTAATTTTGCTATGTATTGTCACATTAACAAAAAATCAGATAAGTATTGTGAAGCTTCTGTTTTGTAACTTAATTAGCAGGGGTTCAATCCTACTCAAATGACTTGCACAGTAATTTTTTTATATATTAGTACAGACTTAGAGATTTGTTTTGTAAGTGTAAATCATCTATTCTGAACTTTGATATGAAATTTATTTTGAGCTGATAAAATGTTGCAGATCTCGAGTATGTAATTTCTGGAAGGCTTTCCCTTTTTTAATTTTGAGGAAGGAAATTTGACAGAAAGACAATATCTGGCAACAGTTAAAAACATAAATGGCTGTTATGGCTCAGAATTGGCATTGAATATTTGACTGATTGATTGATTGATTGGTAGATAGCACTACTCCATAGTGTTGTAAATGTTGATAAACAATGTGCTCATTCTCATGAGGAGGAGATGTTTGCCAGATGACAGTTCTGGAGTTATCTTATAGGAATAACCAGACTGTTGTAGAAATAAAAACCATAGGTCACTCCAGGTACATCCAAAACTGATGGAGTCCTACCTGGGTGATGATCTGTCTTCTGGATAAGAATGGGCCCACACTTAGTATCTCTATTTGTATGACTGTCACAACAGACCCATTGGTCTCACAGAAATTGTCAATTTGTGCCATAATTTCTTTAAACATTGGCAGTTGTTTCTGTTCATTTTCCTGCTTATTGCACACTAGGATCCCCTGTACGCTGTTTTAAAATGTTACAGAAGCGTAGGAAACTTGAGAATGAATTCATTGATCTGAGGAAAGGTGTTGTCATGTCATTACTGCATGAAGTAACTTGCAGTGCTTGCTGATACATGTTATAGTTAAATGTATTTACTGAATAAATTTGAATACAGACTCATGGTGGCTTCTCAAAACTTTCCCACTCACTGAGTATGTACAGTACATTTATTTAGTCTTAAGACCCTATTTTTCTTTCAGTTGCCTTTCTGTATTTGTATTATGGCTTCCATTTCATGTGATGCCATCTGCTGTATGGCTGAGGTTCTCCAGTGAGAATCCTTAGGGGTAGAAGATCTTCACTTTCCTTCATACTTCTACTTTTGAACTATAAAGTTGTTGAATTAAATTTCCTCATGGCACAGGAAGATCACAGCTGAGTACCCCTTTTGGAATTGTTCTTAGCTAATTGCAGGTGCAGAGACTCAACCACCAGTTCCGGGGTGTGCGTCATCAGAAGAAGATAGGTCAAAATCAGCACCAACATCTCCATGTGATCAAGGTCAAATGACTCTTTTTATTTCCTAACATATTTTGTCACACATTTTCCTGGATTTAAAAAAAAAAATCTATGATCATGAGCCTCTGTGGATGCAAATCAACAAAGTTACCACCAGAAATTAAAGCATTTAAAGTTATGAACTGTAAAATCTTTTCTAAAAAGGTCTGCTTCTCATTTAATTTATATCTGGGAAATTAGCTGGCTTTTAAATGGAAAATTATAAAGCAGTCATCTTAAGATATTATTAAGTTTACTATGTAGGTCCTTGGCAACAAAATGTGTTTATGGAAGTAGTTTATGTATTCTGTTGTAAGACTGGAATATATTTTAAATGGTAACACAGAACTTGAGACAGAGCCTTTATTCACTTGAAAACCCATCTGTTAATAATTTTTTGAGATAAAATTGACTCCTTGTAATTCCATGTCAAACATTTGTAATAATAAAAACTGCCATCCAGACAGGCTGTGCTAGCATGTCCATGTGGTCTCTAGATGCTTCTTAAAAACATGTTTCCTTTCTGCATTTAATTTTATGCATAGATTTGGATGCCGGCATTTTAATCTTCACTGATATGACCTGATTTAATTGAGCTGATGACAGAATTTGTATGTTGGCAGCATTTTTTGAGTCTGATCTAATTGTTTTTAAAAATCAGAAATCTGTGACCTGAATCCAGAACTGATTCAAATTTGTCAATCTTTTGGTTTCACAAACATTGTTTTCATAAAATCACGATTTTTAAAAATGTCTCATGTTTTGTTTAAAATAAGAACAGTGTTTGTCTAAATTCTCTCTTTAATTTGACCTTTATAGCTGTCCAGTAAAGTTGTTCCTTCCAAGATCATCAGGCAGAAGTACTGTGCAGGAGCTCGGGGCAGACCCTGAGGACTGTTAGTCACCAGGACTCTCTATTTGGTACTGAGAAACCTTCTGAACCATTTAGCAGACCTACACAATTGCTGCTTGAAGCAGCACTAGGAAATGGTCAAACACTTTATTGGCAGGCATCTGATAACAGCTGGAGCTGAATAAGATGCTCCATTCATGTTGACTTCAAGGACTGGGACGCCCAACTCTCCTTTGAACTTTTGAAGACACAGCTCTAAAATACTTAAGCAGGAAGATGAGTAAGTGCTACAGGAAGACAGGGATATTCAAAACAAAATACTTCTCTGTGGTACAGGAACACCCAAAGTCACTAGAACAACTCTTTGGCTACTATTCTGACTTATCTTTCAAGTTTTGGATATGTCATTCTCTTAAGTTCATTTTAAAAGGCCGCCCTTCCTGTTAGAGCAGGGGTTTGGCTGATTACTGTAAGGTGGAGAAGCAGTTTGCGAAATACGTATTCCTAACCACAGAATGCTCTTAAACACAGAACTCAGAGATGATGAATGTCCCTTCCCACACTGATACAGACTAACACAGGCTGGTTTTCTGATGGTTGGTTAAAAGTAACTTTTCCTCACATTTCCACAGAAATCAAAGAGCTGGAAAACAACATTAGGAAAGCATTATCTTTTGACAATCGGGGAGAGGAACACAGAGCAACAGCTACAACGTCAACAGACAACCAGCTTAACAAACCTGGGGAGAATGGTGAAAATGGGGAGGTCAAACAGGCCCAGAGCAAGCGAATAGGTCTTGAAGAGTTCAACTTCATCAAAGTATTAGGAAAAGGCAGCTTTGGCAAGGTGGGTAGCCTTTTTTTCCCCCTTCTTTTCTTTTTCTTTTTTTTTTTTAAATCTAGTGTTCACGGGTGATTTTGATGGAACCATTTTGGATGTGTTCATATTGACATTCAGAAAGTGCTTCCAGCCTAGGGATCTTCTTTTACTCAACAGATCAAAAGTATCAGTCTGCTGATGAGCTGCTCTTGTGTCTGCTTTAGCTCTCTTTGATAACTTGGGTCAAGCCTTTTGAAACAAAATGTCAGTGTTTCATTACTTCAGGATATGGCTGATGAAGACGCACATACTGTTACATACATACTGTTCAACAAAATTGCTTGTGGTCAAGCAGGAGTAATCAGGTCAGAAATAATGCTGTGGGGTTAATTCACTTTCTTGATAATTCCCGGTTCAAGTTTACTTATTTCACAGAAGACTGTGTGTTTTTCCTCAGTGGGTGTGTTCAGTGCTGGAGGAAGCAGAGCTGAAGAATTTCCACTCTGATATGATGGGGCTTAGACAGCTGCCCAAAATACAGTGTAAGCAGCAGAGATGTAACTCACCAGAGTTCCCGTAGTAGGGTATTGCTGAGGGTTGAAGGGGCATTGCTCTGTTTACAGGGCTTATAGGTTTTCTTTCCACACCATTGTGCACCGTGGAATCAAAGAAGTGGACTGAAATATGAATCTGTTCCAGAAGTACACTCTTCCTTCCTTGGTATTACGGGAACTTCACATGCAGGGGAGCAGGGCTGAAGCAGTTCTTTTGTGTCCCTGTTTTCTGATCCTTTCTCTGAAGATTATCCTGGCTCCAAGCCAGAACTGACCTTAAACAGAATATAGGGCCTGAACCTTAAACAATAGTAATAGTTAAAATCAACAATTTGAAAGCAGCTGGAATGGTAACTTTGGATTGTATACAAAGTCCATCACACTCAAATCTCACTACCAGAAGTGGGAGATAAAAGTGGGAAATAAATTTCTGTTTTACATCAACTTCCTTCCTTGTTTAGTTTTTGAGATTTCACTAATAGGTACTCATTAAGATACTCAACTAAAAGAACCAGATACATTCTCTTTCAAATTTAAAGAATACCAGAGGTATATACTTCTAAAATTACAATACTTTATTTTTTATAAACTGCAGCTTCATTTAGGCAAGTATGTAACTGTCTTTCTATTTTCAGTGCAGTCAAACTCATATGAAGCCCTGCATTTGTGGCATCTGTTGTTCTTACGTAAAGAGAATTTTTCTTTGGTTTAGGTAATGTTAGCTGAGCTAAAAGGAAAAGATGAAGTATATGCAGTGAAAGTCTTGAAGAAAGATGTCATACTTCAAGATGATGATGTAGACTGTACAATGACAGAAAAGAGAATTCTGGCATTAGCACGGAAACATCCATATTTAACACAACTTTACTGCTGCTTCCAGACAAAGGTAAGCTACATGAGTCTTTTACCAGTTTCTCCCAAGGAATAATGTTGACTCTTTGCAGACTGAAAGAAAACATAAAAAGTACAGCAATATATTTTGAAAATATTTCTGGTAAGTTTTCAGCATTTCAGTGGTATTGTACTGGAGTACTGGCTGCTGTTAAAAAGCATAACTACTATTACCTTGTAAGTCACCAGGAGGTGGCAGTAAATGAGTTAAAAAATTTAAAAAACCACATGCATAAAATACACAAAAAATGGCACCTACTGAGGTGGATTGACACCCACTGAGGTGCCATTTTCTGTTTCTTTGGTACGTTAATAGGGTCTGTCATTTGTTGAATCAAGTACAAATGTTTTTAACATCTGGTGTGCAATGTGTGTGTATAGAATTGTAGAAAAGCAAAGTTGTCAGGAAAGATAAATAGCACAGTGGGAAAGCCATAGGAAAATGGCTAGTAGGATGAAGATTATAGGGGTTTGAATATGGAAACAGCAAACAATTAATAGGTTTATACAGTTCTTAAAATAGTGAAAATGTGATAGCATTTTATATGCTTTGAAGTTGACGCAAAGCAGTGGCCCAGGAAGGCGTGTATGTCTGTGTAGGGTGTTTCACATTCAGACTTCTATTATATGTGTGAACATACTCTTAAAATGTTTAAAAGAGTATTATTTTAAAAATTATAACTAGAATTAGGCATGTCATTTCAGATAAAAGAAGTGATTAAAGTATTGTAGTGGGGTGAGGTATAAACTCTGAACAGAAAGGGACCTTTAGGACTGAGTGTACTCCTTGGAGTGTAAATAAATGTATCAGCAGCCAGATGTGAATCATGTGTCAGAATATTGGTAAAGATTAGTTGTACATTAAGTAAATTATGACAGAAGATTCTTCTGCTACTCCTGTGTTTTCCTGGAGATTCTTTTCCTTTTGTATTTTTGGTCTGCTCTTCCCTCTTTTGTACTATGCTTTCTGCCTTCCTCCCTGCTTTCCAAAGCCATTGATCAAAGATACACAGAAGTTCTCACTATCTTCTCTCTTTCCAGATCTCTTAACAGAGAGAAACTGTAGTTTGTGGGTTTTCCTGAGCTGAGAGTAACTCATACTGAAGTGGTTTATAGTTACAAGTCATAGGCTAATGTCTCTTATCAAACAATCAAAACTACACCTAGTGATACCTAATCAAATTTAAAATCCACAGCTGAAACATTAAAGGGTTTTCTTGAGCATGTCCTATGAACAATTTACAAAGAATTCTTTTTAAAGGAATTAAAATATCAAATACCAAAATATATGAAAAAGCAAAAGCAGTACATCTGCCAGAAGTATACATTATGAATGGCAACAAATGAAAATGTATCAAGTAAATTAGTCACTGAATGATTTTCTCAGGTTCAGTAGAAAAGCTTGCTTGAGCAAACATATTCTGTGGTTAAAATAGCTTCATTGAGACAAAGGCTGTAGTACAATAGGTTTTGAGTGTGTTTCACAGTGGTATATAGTTACTTACCCTGCTATTGTGTGCCATGGCATGATGGCAGTACTTTGCAGAACTGGTCCCTGAAGTGATCATACTGGAATTAAATTTTACATTTCAAGTAGAGCATATTTGTCGTATACACCCTGACTTAATGGGAAGATTGACTCAGTATTCATTATCAAAGCACTCAGAGGTTGTCTTTATGTAATGAGATTACTTGCTTTGTTCTTCTTCCACAAAAATGCAGATGTAGAAGTTTGACTTTATATGCTGCAGTGTTTTTGTTCAGTAATCAGCTGAAGACACTGCAGAAAAGTTGCCTAATATGCTTTTTAGACTAGGGTGTTTCAATATTATTTTTTTTTTTATGTGGAGCAGATTTTCATTAGTGTCATTTATTAAATGAGTCTAGTATTATTATATTTTTTAAATTATTTTTGAATTCAGAAATTGTGCCAAATAATGCCTAACAGCAACATAAGCTAGTGTTGTTTTAGCCTTATATATCTAATTTCTTTTAACATTCCATCTAACTTCCTTACTTAAAAGAAATCTTGGGACTGATATTTCTCATGTTCCTGCTTAATACAAAAGCAAACTTTGATCAAACCAATTTGCTTTAAGCCCATCAAAAGGTGAGCCTCCACCGCCCCCTTCCCCCATCAACTTTTTAGATCTATTAAAAAAATTTACATTCAAGTATTGTACTTCAGAAACATTTTTGAAATCTTTAGTGATCTTGAATTTGAGAGTGATCCAAAGCTTGGGATAAAGTGTGCGAAGCTGACACGTTTTGTCCACAACAGTTTGAGGAATGAGCTCCACAACCCAGTCCTGCACATCAGAAAGAAGGTGTAGTCTACAGGCAGGGCCTCAGCTGATCTGGATTTTTATATGGAAGGAGCTTAACTCTTTTAGTGCAGCATATCTAGTAAAACTGTGTCACCCTTGGATAGTATTTTTCAACACTCTTACACTATGGCAGCATTTCTCGTCTTGTTTTGCCAGGGTATGGTCATTGCGTCGGTCAGCGTATTCAGAGGTTTGAGCTGTGTTTTGCCTGTGGTCTGTCAGTAGGAATGTGAATGATGAATGCTGCGTTCTGTATTTGGCACTCCCATGGTGAAGCCTGCCCATGGCCTAGCATACAGGGTATAGAATTTTTGTAATAACTGACCTTTGCTGATCATCATCTTTGGTTTATTCAGGACTTCATTGTGTAGGTATTGTTTTCTCAGTAAATATATTGAGAAAACATAGGACATTTGCAGGGCTTAATTTTGTTTCCACTCTTCCTCATATCTTCTATTTTTCTTTGTGTCGGTCCTTTGATTTTTCAGTTAGGAGTATCTTACCTGACAGTAATCTGATGCTGCCCAGTTCCCCTCTTCAGTGTCCTCTTCCCTCCAAGCTCATACCTTGTTTCAGGGATCAACTCGGAAACAGTATCAACATGAGGTTTTATTAACAGTGCTTCAGTCAAGTAGCTGAGAAAGGGGATTTAAATGTTTCTAGACATGTTTTTCATGAAGACATCATTGTCTTCATTCAGTTGGATGTTTCTGAGCTATGCGAATTAAAGTGCTTTTTATGGAAAGGTCTAGAAAATGTAAGTAGCTTCACTTAATTCCTCCTACACCGCTGTCAGCTTTCTTCATAAGTACTTAAAATTTTCTAGACCTCTACCGTGAGATGGATACGCATGTATGTGCACAACCTATAATTTATAATGAATTATCCTAATAAATACTTATGAAATAAGATGGGATTTAAATTATTTAAGGCAGTGAAAGCTTTATTATGATAATTCAGTATAAAATTAGAAGACTAGAGAGATGCTGCTTTTAACATCTGCCATTTGATTTTTTTTTTAATCCACCTTCATATAATCAGATAAATTTGAAAGTAGTGCTCACCTTCTCTTTTCATAACACTATGTTCAACAGACATAGTAGAGAGTATTTTAGTGCACAAAAATGTTCCTGTTGAATGACAGAGTTGCAGAACTTGTAAAGGATCCTTAGTCAACATTGTAGCTATTTCTCTTAGAGGAAACAAGCAGTTCAATAAAGAGTAGAGAAAGTCAGTTATTGCAGTTAAATAGTCAGACTTATGCCACCCATGAAACCATTACTCTTCCTTACAGTGTTAAAATCAGTGTATCTACCCACAGCATAGCTCCTGGGCTGACCTGCAAGGCCATTCACTTCTGTCCTGTGTTCTGGTGTTGTAAGGTAGAGATCAGCCCTATGTCATGGCCAGAGGACATCCAGAAGAGGCTGTAGTGACCCTGGTGCCACTGTGTTCATCCATTAACTGTTACATGCTACCTAGTGGCTTACTGCTGCTTTATCCTAGATTGTGAGTTCTGTGGTTCAGGTATTATTCTTTTCTGCTGTTTGCACTGCAGCTAGCACACTCTGAGTAATGCAAGAAGTCTGGTGTTTATAAAGCTGAAATTCAGGATATTTTATTCCATTTCAGCAGTCATGATGTCCCTTTGTTACTCTTAAAAATCCCTGAACCTCTTTCTGCATCAGACTCCTCTAAAAACCATTAGTCTTCCTTCCACTATGGCTTGTATTTAAATATTTCTGAGAAGGATTTGCAAGTCCAGTGGAAAGGTGAAAAATGGAGCTCCATTTTTCAAGTGATTTATTTTGAAAGAAAGTTTAAAACACAAAAGGGAAAGATAATGATCATGCTTATGATTTCTTTAAGTCATATTTTTTAAGTTAATTTAGGAAGAATCCCTGTAGTATGTGACCAAAACTGTCATTGGTAAGGTTAAATAAAGTCTTAGTTCTTTTATGTGTATTTGTACCAAAAAAAAAATTAAATGTCTTCTGCCATTATAGCTCAGAGGAGTGTCATTTATGATATACAGTGCAAATTAACCTAACTGACTTGCCACTGTTACATTCATCTGGGACTAATCAGAGCTTATAATCCATTTTATCTGGTATTCTTGTACTTTTGTTGCTAAGCAGCTAAAGCCATTATACAGCTATTGCTATATGGGTGTAATCAGTTTAACACAAGTTTGCATTGCCTTTTATTACTGATTAGTGTCAAATTAGAACTTTTAGGGCCAAATTCTGTTCATTTTTATCCCTGCTTCAGTGGATTTGTACGTGTGAGACAAAAGACTAAATTAACAGCTATATTTTTTAGCTATTTTAATGCTAAAATATTTTAATACAATTTAAATATAAAATTATTGATAAAGGTTTCTTAAAGATAAGTGTTAACTATGGTATAAAAGTAGAATAAAATTATAGGTCAGCACAGAGTGATATTATTTTTGATGTTTCTATTATGGTACCTTTTTACATACATTTATACACATTTACATTCAAATGTAATTTAAACATTTTATTTACCTGTGTTGCTATACATGCACACACACAGAATATGTACAGCAGTAGGCATTTTTGAATTCCCAAATCTTGGTTTCTACAGGCAGTTCATATCATAAGAAATTAAAATAGACAGATTTTGACTTTTTCTTCAGACTATTTCCTTAAGTACTGGAATTTAGAATAGTATTTGGTGATGTTTCCTATATCATACGGTTAAGAAGTTATGTAAATATACAACATTTTGGCAGAATAATGTTTTTCAGAAATTCATATAGTGTGTACGTTAAATTTGGCTTTCCTGGTGACTGCTACCCAGTGTGAATGCACTGACCATGATCACTGCATTGTCTGAAAGTAGACACTATGGTCAAGAATAGTTGGAACAGTGAAGCTGATGATTAAATACTGTAATCATTGTCTCTCTCACACACACAAGCCCCTGTTTCCAGCATGATGACCCCATTTTGGGAAACTTGCTATTATGCAGCTCAGTTATTGCTAGCTGCTCTTGAAGGATTATTAAAGCCTGGTTAGCTCACTGAAGATTCATTGTTCGCATTAGTCCCTTTAGTGTTAAACTTCAAGTCAGGCTAGCAGTGCAGCCAGGCTCATCAAGGGCCCCGCAGGAGAAATTACTCCTCCAGCATCAATCAGAAGAGTCTAAATGCTCCTCTTTCAGACAGGAAGGACTCTTCTTTTGTGATGTAGCACCCAAACTGAACAGGACTCTTTCACACCCTCTCAAAGCTAGGGCTTGTTCCTGGTTTGCATGTATACAAGGGAGTGCTGCAGCTGCAGCTGCATGGATTGCTTTGCTGTAACCAGCTGAGGCCTCGACAATCGGGGGAATAGTCCCGAGTCAGCGTCTGTGGCCAGAATTCACCGCAACTGCCGGCATGAAATAGGTGAGGGCAACCTGGAGTTTGTGCTGACTAATTTTTTTAACCTTGGTCCTCATGGCTGCATGTTAGGGTTTTAGTGTTAACTATGTCAGTAGTTCACTGTGTTAAAGACATCTTAGTGCAGCCAAGTGTAAAATTCAACGTCAGGATTTTAATCCTGATCTGATCATGTGCAGACAGGAGATTTTTAGGGTAACGGATAGAGCTAAGGGCCTTTAAGGTGCTGTTTTCATATCTCTTGGATGGAGGAGCTGGAATTACATATTAAACACTTCTGATCTTGGGAAAAGTGTGTTTCTCCAGTTGAGGCATGTTTGAGGGGAGAAATTTTCAGAGTATCTACCCAGAAGCTTTGCCAGTAAGTTCCCTGGCAAGTCTTTCTGTCTTGTACACTATCTTTCAGCAGAGATTAGCGGAGACAAGAATACTGTCATCCAAACAGAGTGAAGGGACTAGCAGACTTTCAAACTGGAGTAGTCTCTTCACTTACTGCATCCACACAATTTCTGTATAATTTTGTGCCCTGGCTGTGTTAACATCATTCTGGTTGGTTCCTGATCTGACATTCTTAATCTTATAGCTCTTGTGGAAACACAGTACTGTTCCTCATCCAGCAGGATAATTTAATATTACTGGTTTAAATGAAATCCTGTGTGTTAAAGCTGTGTTGTGGCTTTCAGTTTAGTTTTGTTTTGGAAGAGTGGGAAGGATAAGGGTACTATGACTTGTGGCAGCATCGCTTTGAAGGAATGTGCCGAACTGGTTTGTAACAGGATCTGTCACTCTGCAGGCGTGTGCTGTCACCTTCTTTCTGTCATTGCTCTGCACCTACATCCTGAAACCATCCTCACAACTGTTGTAGGTTCCCTCATTTGGACAAAAGAGACCTGAGTACATGACCCACTGGTCCCTTGTGTTAGCACCCTTTGTGCTTTTACTTGTATTTTATGGCCGTAAAACATTATTCACAATTTGCCTCTAATGGGCTCACAATAAAAATAAATTTGCAACAATCAAACCTATCTTTTAAATAAGTGAAAATGTGATGCTCACATGGGTAGCTGTTGGGATGCCTATTTATGCCATTTGACTGTTTTAAAGGCTATTTAAAGAAAGCCTGTGACACGCAAGAAATTGTGTGGAAACATTTTATGCTGTGTTTGTTAGGTGTTGCTCTTACAAGTAAACAATTAACGCACCCCAAAGGAAGAGTCAGGAAAAAGGAAACTGCATATAAAATTTGATTCTTCTGCAGCTTCTTTTCTAAATGCAGGAAATGATTCTCTTTGGAATTCATGTGGGCACTTTAATACAACTTTTTTATGGTAACAACAGTAAGCTTAGTAAATTATAATTGTACACAAGAGAATTTCACCATGGGAATGAAGTGGAATTTACAAAACATTTGCATTTGCAACTTTAGTAAAATTTTCGTTGCTTTTTTTAGCATCTACACAGAGTAATTTTGGCATAACATGTCTTCTGCTCCATACACCACATATGGGCCAAACCTGGGCAGGGTATAGCTTAAAGTATGTTTTATATCCTCTTCTCAAAACGACACCATCAGATTCTTTTTTCACTGCTCATGCCATTTTATTTCTCTTGTGGGTGAGTAGTTTTAGCAAAACCAAGCATGGGTTTGTGATTCAGGGTTTATTCTTGCAGAGTTACTGTGGGCTGTGTGAGAGGAGCAGTGCCCAGTCCACACTCTCATGCTTTTGCATATAAGGAAGCATGTAGGGAACCTCTCTGTATTCCCTCATAAGTGGAGCCCAAGGCCAATCTGTAAACTGAGAAGTATTCAGCACATGGTTCTATCTCCTTAAAGTTATGACAAATGTGATCTGTAACATCAACCCAACCTTTAAGAGAAGTGTCTCTCAGGAGGAGAGCGAGTGGTCTGTCACTTGTGGGCCTTGTCACTTGTGAGTCCTCTCTTCACCAAGGCTGAAATACTGTGTGAAGAGTATAACATCAACTTCTACAATCAGTGAGAAATGGTAAACATAAATGTGTACAATATGTGCAGGTAAAATGTATCTCATCATTAAGCCGTTCTGTTCTCTTCTAGTAAACTGATCAGTCATTAAAAATAATTCTTCAGAACTGAAGAAACTTGAATAATAAAGACTCCTTCCAAGTCTTGGCTGTGCATATTATTACATAGCTCATAGCAATGCAAAGAGTGTTTATGGAAGATGTTCTGAAGGTTAACACACAAACTTAGCTACTGTAATAGTCTACAGGATAATACCAGCTAGTAGTAAGTCTGCATATTTCCACAATCTGAGTTGTGAGCTAGAGAGATCACCCCATTTTATCCTTAATACAGCCAAGGAAAGCCCAGTTGCAACTCTTTCTTACAGAGTGTGGGCCCCTTGCTGAGTTCACAAGAAGGAAAATTGTCCTTTTAGGTATTTACCTTTCCATTCAGCCTACAGAAGGACGAACGAGATGCATTTCATAAGATTCTAGAAATAAGTTTTTCCAAGAAGCTTCACAGAATCACACAAAATAACTAAATTAGAATACTCTTATTGTTAAGTAGTTTATTGAAAAGTCTGTGGTGGTACTTATTTTCTCTTTTCTGTTTTGAGAAACCCAATATTAAAATCACACAGAATTCTGCTACTTAAAACTGCTTCCTGAGTTGTAGGAAAAACTGTGCCCTGGAAATGAAACACACTATTTTCTTCTGTGCTGCTTTACTCATTTCACAGAGTTTAAGATGGCTTAAATGATAGCAGAATTTTGGATAGTGTTTCCTGTTGTCTGAGTAATTTATACTTGTGAATTTCCAGGGTTTTCAGCTGTGTGAAGCATATGCTTTGCCAAAAATTAATCAAGGTATGGAAACAGGAAAGTATGGAAAATAAAGCAGATACAATTAATGCTTTTAAAGGTCACTGTTGCATTTATAGCACTGCAGAAATCCAGACAGTGAAGAGGGTGTATGAATAATGACTTTCAATAGGTATTGAAAAAGCCTGGCTCAGGTAAATCATGTTTAGCATAAGAACAAAATAATGTAGTATGTGGGGCTTACACAGATCAATGGATATTCATAAAGACCTTCATTTTCGGGAAGGGTTCTGAAAACATGTTGAACAGGGCCTGGCATATGTGGACTAGGGATTTTGCATATATTTATAGGTTTTCATTAATCCTGTGTGCTCATGTATCTTTCACTCAAAATGTGAATTTTAAGCCTCATGCTAGATTCCTTTCATCCCCTTTTCAGAACTGTTTTGTATAAAGAGCTCCAAGAAAAGACAAAATCGAATTCTGTTTTCATGAAGTTCTGCATAAGACATATGAGCAGAGCAACCAACAACATGTCTGGCCCAGTCTCTAACAGTGCCAAAGCAGATGTCCAGGAAGAATGTAAAGCATATCATGACATTTTTCCAGAATACTGCCCCAATATCATGAGATAAATGACTTGGGCATTTCCTGAGCCAAAGATGGCAGGTTTGCATGTAATCACATGGCACTTTGCTCATAATGTTTTTTGTGGTAGATGTTAAAAGTGAGAAGCTATTTGGAAATGTAACTGTTGGTGAATGTTGCATTTTGTTCACTCACATGGAGCAGAGAAATCCTCTTAATACCACATCTGCAAACAGACAGCCCTATAATGCAGTATAAATATTTACACCTGTTCTTTTAAGTGATATTTCTGAAGGTGTTGTCTATACCATTAAAAATTTCAAAACTAAGGTGACTGCACTATATTTCCGTCGTCTTCTAGAGTAGTGAAATAATGCATCTGAGCACCTGGAAATACTAACTATAATAGTGAGTGAGGTTTGTCAGATAGAAGAAACTCAGGATTTCCTGCAGGTATTTCAATATGCATATCCATAATATTTTGTTATCCATAAATTACATAGAAAAATTATTACATGTTGTAATGCAGGTAAACAGTACATACTAAATTTGATAGAACACTTCTCAGGTTGCTTTTTCCATTGCTCAGAGGAAAGGTACAGAAAGAAAGAGAGAAGTGTTACACTATCTTGTGCTTTCCCATCAGGAACGTAAGCAGTGAACCACAGCTGGCAATGCCATGCCAGAGCCAAAAGGGCATCATGCATAATGCATTAGAGTTAATTAAGAAGCATGCCAGAGAGTGATGCCATCCTCTTTCAGATTTTCGGTCTGCAGTTTTTGTTGGATTTCTGAAGTAGAAATCACAGTATCACAGAATATGCTGAGTTAGAAGGGACCCACAAGGATCATCAAGTCCAAATGAAATAAAGCTTTTTTGAAACTTAATTCAGCCACTTTTTAATGCATTTACCTGAGCATTTCTTAAATAAATTATTAGGTATATACAACTTTCAGATGAGAAAAAAGGTGTGTTGGATATATTGATGAATATAAGACATGATTTATTTACTGACCCATACAGTAGGAGACAAGTTTTAAAATATAAGTTAATTCGGTTATTTGGGCATGCAAGAAATCTCTCTTGTTATATTTTTAGACAATCAAAGAGTAAAAATAAAGTAAGGTTTGGCCAGGAAGTGGGTTGTCTTCAGGACTTGAAAGTTCTATGTAACTCTGTGGTGTGATTAGCTCCTGCTAAGTCCTTTCTGGTTGCGTTGAGATGTAAGAAGCTTGGTGGTCATGTTCCTCAAGTCTCACACATTCAGGCTGGTGCCACGCGTTCTCATGCTGGCAGTATTCAAGAACAAGTCCTTTAATGGCAACTGCTGTATTGCAACAGCAATAGGAAAGGAAGCTTGCAAAGCTTTTCTAGCATAATGAGAAAGGGGAAGATCATATCTAATGAGATTTCTGGATCAGAAATGAGGGAGTTTTAGATAGGAATCTGAATTTAAAGAGGCTTAAGCTTACCAAACCTCTCAACTTCTGGAAATTTGCCATGAATCTGTGGGAAAAGTTAGGAAAGAATTGTTGCTGGGTGATATGCCCGGGGAGATTAACTGCTTTCTACAGTGCTCTTCAATGTGGTATTATTATATAAAACACTCAAAGTGGTTCAAATATCCCTTAGGCTAACATGTAATCTCAGCCACATGTGTAACCCAATATCTGACTATTGTTTCACTCTGCTTTTTAACTGGATTTAGACTGATTATTTGGGTATAAGAAGCCACAGGCAGCTCCACAGAACCTAAAAGTCACCAAGTTCAAGATTTGATAGCCAATGCAGACTTCATAAAAATTCGTTAACCATTATCTGATTACACAGTTACCATCATTCTATAAATAGCATTGACAGAAAGGGGATATATTTACTGGCTGTGTGCAGAGAAAAGTAATGTTTTATCCATTAGTAGTGTGTTGTTTTTAAAGTTGTTTACATTCTTTGAGGAAATGCGGAAGCTACTGCTTGAAGAGGTTAGAGGACATATGAGTTTATGGGTTCTTTTTGAAACTGTTCTTGAAACAAATGCTAAATTAAATTATTCAAGTAATAGCAGAGAGAACATAATGTCTTGGCAAGCTGAATTTACTCTGTTATATTTGAATAAAGAAATCTAAACTCTGGGGGGAAAAAGAGGTTGTCAGATCTTATCATGGTACAATGAAGAATGATACAATTTTTTGGTTCTACCCGTAAGTTTTGCTTGCAAGTTACTGCCTTTGTCAAGTTACTGATGGTCTCAAAAAGATAAGCAGAGTACAAATAAAATTATTGGATGGTTGAATTAGAATGCTTAAAAGGTTAAAAACGTGATAATCTGAAAAATCTGAGGTTTTTAATTATTTTCCCTTCTCCTTCTTTTTCTCTGTAGGAATAGATGTCTGTTAATTTAAAAAGTAGTAATTCATGACCATTCCTTAAAGCTCTCCTTTGAATGGTGTAAATCCTTGTCATAGCAACTTTAGGTTATAAACTTCAAAGGCGTTTTATGAAGCCTAGAGGTGAAAGTAGGTGAAATTTTCAAAAAGACTTTCTCTCCCCTATGGAACTAAAGACATGGGAAATTGTGTCAGTGGAGATGAAGTTTGCTTTGAAATGCTGGGTTAGCACAACCACAAAGTACTGAATGGGAAGGTTCAAATCACTGCTGGTGTATTTACTGAATCACAAAGGCTAAGTTCGTGCAAATTGTTCCCACTGCTCTTTTGTTCCTAATTCCAGAGAACATTTTTTAATGATTAATATACTTTTTCTTAGAATGAAATATTACACTGGGCCTTAGTTACAGCATGTTGTATTCCCTGGACATGTTTTAGTCAGGAACAGTTGTAGAAATGCAACGTAAAACCAGTGGGGCAAATATAAACTGTGAGTGCAACGTTTTGTGATCATATAAAGAAAAATGTATCCCACTGGTGTTCTTGTTCTCCTAAAACATGAGATTTATTTTAAAATCTGGTCAGTTATCAGACACTGGTTGCACCATTCTGCTTTACTGGCTTGTTGTGTGGGTCTGTCAGTTCAGTTCTTGTGGCCTCTGGGTGGGTTGAACTGGTGGGGTGAACTAAGAAAGATAAAGACTTTACCCTCTCTTTGCCTTCACATAACCCCACAACTGCAATAAAAGTAAGATAAATACATTGGAAGTTACTGCATGGGGGAGCTTATTATTTATTTTAAAAATATAAGATCCTTTGACATAAAGTTTTTAACTGAGCAACCTGGTCTAGTGGGAGATGTCCCTGCTCATGGCACAGGGACAGAACAAGATAATCTTTAAGGTCCCTTCCAGTCCGTCTTTTGATTTTATGATCTTAAGAGAAATACAGTTCACTAATTATTGTTTTCTAGGTACTGATGACTGTGAGCAAGAGGTTGAAGAATATATTATATAAACATAGATTGTATTAGATATAATCAAGCTGAAAAGTTTTGCCACTTCAGGGACAGAACACTCAGTTTGCAATGTAATTATAAATAAATAAATTTTAAAACCTGAAATTGAAAAATAAATATGATCATGCTTATTTCTGACACACAGAGTGTAAATCTGTGAAGTAATAGTGGAAAAAAAAAATCAGCCTGTTTATTTTTATAAAATGTCAAGTTTAAATACATTTGTCAACCAGAAAGGATGAAGAGAGAGTATGTGTCAGCAATCTTAGATACTATTATGGTTTTTTGTTGTTCGTTTTTTTTTTAGAAATTCATCAAATACCTATTGCGGGTGGTCTTATAAAATTTTTTGTTGCAGTCCTGTTTGCATTATCCAAAGAGAATGCATTGTTCATGCATTATTTAAGGAAAGGCATTTTGCCTTAACTTTGCATACGTGGTGAAAAAAAATTCCTTAAAGGAATTTCCCGTGTCCTCTTGAAGTATTATGAAGCTGCCATCAGTCCACTGTTTGTAAATGCCATTGACGTTTTCATAGCTGATGCTTGTAATCTCACCGAGACACCAGCCATTTCTGCTTATTTTCTTAGCATAAAAGGCCGTTGAACCTACTTTAAAACTTGCTGTTGTTCTACAGATGGGATTTTTGACAGGTAAAACAAAACAGAGTCTAAATATATTATTCATTTTTACTTAGTGCTTATCAAAACCTATCTTTACTTTTGCATATTTGCAAAAATGAAAGTTTTGTATGTTCTTCATAGTCAGCCTTGATATTGAGAAAAGGGTTCTGGAAACTGTCTTTAAAGCCATGTATTAAAAATAAAGTTCACATTCCTTACATTATGCTTATTTGCACGGAAAAATAAATTGATGCTACACAAGTTGAAACTGGAATTGTGATTTGATCCAGAACTCATAGAATGAATTTTGCTTTTGATTAGGCTCACAAAGATGAAAGCAGGATATGGCACTGTATAGATTTTAAGAGTGTCCTCTAACATTTTACTGGTGCAGTGTGTCACCTGATGACAATGTTTCTGGAAAGAATACTGAAAATGTACTCCGCCTGTATCAGACAGGCAGGTTTAAGTAATTGAAAACTTTTCTCAGGATATTGCCCAAGTTTTGTGGCATGGGGGAATGAGGTTTTGCTTGTATGTTTTAATAGTGATCACCTTTAATTCAATAAAGCTGAAAAAATGAAATTAACTGTCGAGGGGTGGAAAATGAAAAGCAAAAAATTTGGATTTGTTTGTACAGAAATGAAACACCTTTTATTCCAGGCTGTTTGGAACACTGGCCAATTAATAATGTAGCATAATGATGTGTGCACACTGATGTGAAACTGGGTTGCTGCTGGAGGATGAGGATGTCTTGTCCTCTGCTCCCCCTCGCTGGGTCTGTCCAGTCTTTCCATTGTATCTGATTCCAGTAAGCCCTTGCATGGATGAGTTCAGTCGGTTTTCTGCTGGAACTGAAAACTGAAATAGCAAAAAATAATCTGTGTGTCACTGAGGAACTCTAACCTGCCTGATACTCACTGGTGCCTGTGAGGCAGCAAGCGTGGAAGGGCCTGTCACTTTCCTCAGAGGCAGTTTACTGCTAGGACAGTAAGACAGCTGAGAAATCCCTTGTAGCCCTGCCTATCCAGACAGTAATGGATTTTCTTCTCAAAAGAGTAAAAAGAAAATTTGAACTGCAGGTTTTTCACAGTGTTTTGTGGCTGTAATCACCTTAAAAGTGATCCTAAACTCTTTATTCTCATGATTGCTATTAAGTTGCTCATGAGAATGGAAAACAAGATTTGTGGATCAGTTTTGATCCTTTTGAAGATAATGGTTATATTCCCCCTGACTTCAGAAGGGTCAGAAACGTTAGCCTTCTTATTTTTTTGCTGTGTCCAGAAAGAAGTATGTGTTGCAGATGAAATGTGACATTTTGTCATCTGTTAGAAATTCAGCATTTGGCACTGCAACTATGCAAGCAGCATGTGCAGTTGCTGTTTTGTTTCTGGGTTTTGGTGGATTTTTTTTGTTTTGTTTGTTGGTCTAGTGTTTGTAGTCAATGAAGCCTCAGTAGTAGGCAAAGATTGATTAGAGTCTTATGGTGACATGCTGTCATTTTCCATGTGTGTCTTTGGAAGTAATTGTATTACTTTTGCACAGCATTAGATTATGTGGATTAGACAGTATGTTACCTATGCAGCAGAGGGTTTATAACGGTTGATCCCAAATGGAATGTAAAATATCCCAATGTGCATATTTAAAGCACGGGAAAAAATTGGCTGGTAGATTTCTATGTATCAAATGCAGCATTTAATTATGAAAACTGCTAGAGATTGCAGAGTATTTGTAAAATAACGTACACTGGCGTTAGCACTCTCCAGACACATCAATCTTTCGGGAACTTGCACGTCCTTGCGTCTTCTTTTCTTTGGGCAGTTTTTCCTGAACTTTCTGAGATATCCCCAGTGACTGCCTGTCACTATCTTCTGACAGGGCTGCGAGCTCTCTAGGCAGGATCAGCCCTGCTCTCTGACCACTGCTCTGCTTTGCATCACTGCCAAGTGCATGGCTGCTGGTTTGAAGTCTGCAGTCTTGACATCCTGTGTTTGAGCAAGACCTGGCTCAGTCAGATAGATACAAGTCTTAACCTGCTGGCTAGACTCACTTGGTGCCTTACTCACTGTTACAGTAGTTTGTGGGATGGAATGGGTAAAACAGGAAAGCTGAATAGACAAAGCAATTTGAAAGGCATATACACGAGAGTTTGCCGTGTCTATTTTGACTGTGTATCGTGAGGTTGTATTTGTGCACACTCTTGACAACTTTATGAAATTATTTCTGCTTTCTGTTCTAAATCAGAAAAGAGGGTTCAGGACAGTTTGTTTCAGGAGACAGAAACAGGTTAATCTGTCACTGCTTTTCTGGCCAAACCATGTGTATAAAACATGTGCAGCAACATGTTTGTGTATTCATGCACCCAAAGCACATACAGTTTTCCTTGAATGGATTTCTGTCCTGGTAGTTCAGTGTTCATCCAGCTTCACCTATGTACATATTAGTTATTTGCATAAACCTTTTTTAATATGTCTGCTATAATTTTAAAATTAGGAACTACTTAAGGAAGTTTGCCCTTCTATTTTTTTTTTTTTACTTTCCCCAAAAGCTTGACTTTTCTTCTTAAGCTGATTTGAATTTTCTTTTATATATATATATATATATATATATATATATATATATCTTTGTGATTGAAATCACATTACAGATGAAAGCTAGATCCACTGCAATGATTTTAAACATGGGCTCCACTTAAATTCATTAATATGTACTAATATAAGAAAATTTTTTAACATTTCTGTTTAACCAAATACTAGAGAAATAGTTCAAATCCCACATAAAAGTGCTTTGGACTGCAAAAACCCCACTGAATCTCTTTGGCATTGGGAAGAAGAATGGTCAGTGTTGAAGGCTTATGACTGATGGTGCATGGAAATGATACCTGCTGGTCATCATGTACCAAGAGGAGAGTCACTGCAGGTGTCCATGGGGTTACTTCTCCATGTTACAACACTGGCAGGTTTTTGTCACAGAGAGAAATTACCTGTGTGAAGAGAAATACGGAGAGTATGTTATGGCTGTGAGTGATTCATTTCAGCAGAAAAGCTCCTTTCCTTTTTCTGGAAACCAACACTATGCATGATGGAGGCTAGGTGACTACACTTTTCTTCCAGTTTTCAAACCACAGAGTCTTTTAGCTTCCTATTCCCAGCACTCAGTATGTTAAAGTAAATATTAAGCTCTATTTTCAGAGAACTTTCAAGATCTGAGAAACTATTGATTCACATGAATTCGGTGTGGATCAGGTCTTGTGTACATCAAAGTTATCTCTGTAAGAAGTTCTTAGGAGGTTTTTTTCCCCCTGTAAATTTCTTGAATCTATGTCCTTCCATATAATTACTTTAAATCTAGATACACCACAGGCATTTTGAGTCAGGCCTGCTAACAGAATTTTTTTGTCTTTTTTTTTTTTTTGATCCATTTTTGTTTTTCCTTAATGTATACCTGAGTACTTTTGCTGATCCCTGTTAAAGGTGCTTGTTAAGAGCAAAGTTTTATGCTGTACATGTTGAACTGAGTATGGTTTAAAGAAAAAAAAAATCTAGGTTTGCACTTTTAATGACCCAGACTTTCATTCATCATAGAATTCTGTGCTTAATCTGTTCTAGGATCTCTGCCATAATCTTATCGCTTTAATTATAGTCCCCAAAAATGCAAAAAATGTTATATAACTCTTTCTGAACTTGTTTGGGCTTCTTATAGACATGCTTGTGTGGCAGGAAAAACATTATGCAGTCCAACCGTGGCATAGGGGAAAAGTCATGCAAGCAACAATTAGGACCTGATTTTCTAAAAAGAAACTTGCAGAGATACTCTGTTGACAAGAAATGCACAAAGAGTAGTCTGAGTATAGTCCTCTGAAAAATACAGACTTCCAACAACTGGAGTTGTGTAAATTTCAGTTTGTCAAATTGAAGTTATTGGAAACTTTTTGGTTTTTTCTGATGTGGTCAGGGTCTAACAGATCAAATGTGTATGCCATAAAATGACTTGTATAATCCTATATCTGTAATTTTAAGAACTGACAGTTCATTGTTTTCCTATAGAGCTAAAAACTATTTGAGATTTATGCATGTTGTAAAAATCTATGTGTGCAAGTGTTACTCAGCTAGAGTCAGAATTGCTTTCTGTCTTTTCACATTGTAAAGGGTGTTTGAATTTCCTTGTGTGGGGTGCCTGAAAGAAGGAAAGATTTGTCATTAATGTCATAATGCTAAAGGCAAGAAAAAAATAGGAGGAACTGTTTTTTATATTTTCAGTTAACAAAGTATTTGTGTGTGTATGTGTGTATTAAAGGTCTATAAAGGCACTTTTGTAAGAACTACTGACCTTTTGAATTCTTCATTAACTCTATTTGTAAGTTCCCTTGCTGATTTATGCTTTTTCTATGTCTTCAGACTCAGTTTTATTTTAAATCTGTCATATTTTAACACTTTTTTTTAATGTCGAATAACAGATCATAAAATTGGATTAAAAATTTAGGCTTAGAAGGGTACATTCCACACATCATTCATTCATGTGCACAACACACACAGGCACATGCACGCTGAAAAGCAGTGACTGATCGGCTTGATCAGTCTGCCCAGAGCCACAAAGTCTCTCACCTTGATAGCACCATCAATTCTTAATGTGAGAATAAGTCAGGGCATTTGCAAAACTCTTTTGTTGGGAGCATGATAAAAGCAGTTTATGTAGGGTTAGCCTTAAGAAGTATGTTAAAGAGTTCTAAGAAATCCCATCATGTATCAAAAACGTGCTGGCTGCTGGATAATTTCACAGAAATGGTATGTAACTGTAGATGTTTGTGTTGACACGAATACCACAGACAAGAGTGATCTTACAAATCACTCTTAAATTTCACAAAATGAAACCCATGTTTAAGCATTTTTACTGGTGTTCAGGCTATCAGAACTATTGGAAAATATGGCATGTGTGTTGGACCAGATCAGTCATTCTTGGTGAGTAACACATAGGTTTTACAACCTGAGAAACTGTCTGGACTCAAAAGAATCTAAATGTCAGAGCTGCCATTAAGCCACCACCACCGTCACATTAATTTGTAACTCTTGTAAAAGCTATTATCTGAATATGAACTCCACATTTATAATGTACAGGACACAAAACTTGTGTTTTAGGAACAGCCTGCTTGAATGGGTATATTGGTTATTTTAGTAGATATCCAGACTTCCAGTCCTTGTGTGTTTTGTCTTTGAAGTTTCTGGATTACAGTCAAGAATAATCTGGGCATTTTGAGGGGTATGTCACATTTTCATTTTGATAATGGGAACTGCTTGTGTAACTTCTTGACTTTGGTGGTTGCTACGTCAGAGTTTTATTGAAGATCACAGTAACACAGAAAACCATTGTTTTGTTTCCCCTTTGTTAGAGCTTTAAAAGTCACCCACATGTTGTTAGTGATAGTGAACTGCAGTACAAATCATATCCCTGTATGACCAACAGAAACTGCCACAGGAGCCCAGGAGCTTCCAGCTTTCTTCTCCAGGGGACTTTCCTGGCCAGTTCTCCAACTGTGCTTCAGTGTGTAATCTTTATTCCATTAGTGATTGGTGTCCATCTGGGAAGAGGCTCCATTCAAACTGTAAAATCCTGTCTGTACAGTTGGCAGTCTCCTCTGAAATGGATTTTAAAGAACTTTCTTGGACAAGGACTGTCAGGAGTTTGGCTGCTGCTTTCAGGCTGCAAAGATCATCTTCATTTATTTTTAGAATGTGTGTACACTTTATCTTCTCATATCAGGACTATTTCTTAATGGGCAATCTTTCAGTATTTTTTTACTCTCTTAATAGTTTTGTTTTGGCGTGGAATATGTAGGAGTAACATGTAGTAGCAATATTTGGGAAGATCGCTCAGAAGTTTGAATTTCTAGCCAACTGTTAGTGTTCAGTTGTATCTGAATTACTGCCTCTGAGTGGAGAGAGTGACTTCTGAGCTCTTCACAGCTGCCAGAGCATTCATTTTAGTCCCCTCCAGCCCTGATTTTTTTCCTTCTATTTTTGATCGACATGAAATAAATGTTGCTGAGGTATCCAAGAATCCAGGAGGGCTGCCGTGGGGGGCAGTTTCTCTGAGTGTATCTCCTTACGTGGCACTTATCACAATCATGCTTGTGCTAAAAATTCCTCTTCTATGAGGCAGCATCAAGATATTTAGTTGCTTTTTAATTTCTCAGAAGCAATTTTTGCAACACTTTGAAATTGCTCAAACTCCCAATTTTTCTGCAGCAACAAGTTTAGAGAGGATGGGATTCCAGCAATGAATAGCTTCTAGAAACTATGCTGGCATACAAAGTATCTTATATAAGAAGTCAGATCTTGTGCTTGTTTTTTTCTTCCTCCCTTTTCTGCCCAGCCCCTTTTCTGTGCTAGTGAAGGCCTTTGTTATAGCAAGAGCCCAGCTGGATGCTACTTCCTCTGCTTAAGTGAAGTTCAAGAAACCAGCTGCTGCTTAAAAGAAAACTGCTTATTGTTAAGTTCCCCTTCTTCCCCCTGCCAAGGTTAAACATGTCCCTTCTCCGTCAGCACCTCCAGTGTAATGTGTCCCCAGATATTGGTGGGCACGCCTTCAAGGACATAAACCTGGTCCCTACCAAGCTACCTGCTGACGAGGCAAAATGATAGACAACAGCTTTTAAAGTTGACTTAATGTTAGCCAGCCACACCAACATCAGTTTCCCTTCCTTTAGAGGTTTTTTCCTATCTCCAGAGCAGTGCAAGGTGAAATTCAGGCACTGAGACCTTTTAGGCAGATATTAATTTTAGTTTTATTACTATTGTTTGATTATCTTCATTACTACTGTAATGAGCAATATTTTTCCTTCCTCCGTATAGGCCTCTGAAGATTCTGTATAAAGTATTGTACTTTAGAATTTTTAATATGAGAATTTGCATGATAGCTCCTGAGAAGTTTTAGTCCCATGATTTACCCACTTATATCCAGTAGGAAATGACTGGCAAAGAATGCATTAATAGGTTCCTCCTATTTTCAAGCAGCTACTTTTAAAGAAGCTGATCACTAAAGTCTTTAAATGCTTAGCTTAAAAAATGAACTCTATAACCTGTTTTCAAAAGTGTATTGTGCAACACTGAAAGTCACACAGCTAGACATTAGTTTAGGAAAATTCACTGCTGTACTGAGATTTCCTGTAAAATTCAGCTTTCTGAGTATTGAGTATGATGCATTTCCTAATTCCATGATTAGGTGCATTTTTATCCCAGACCATAGCTGTGGAAAAAGAGGAGGTCTCTTTTTCTGTGTCTGTGATAATTAGTGCAATACCTCGCTTAGGATACATTCTCTAAAAATCAGTAATTTACATAATTTCTTTAAGTTTTCCTGTATTAATAAATTGGGGGTTCAGAAGAAAGTGTAGTCATCATATAAGTAAACACTATCAAGCTGCAGTCTAAAGAGGCTGATGGGGAATAGATCAGGGTATAAAAACATTCCTAAATCTGGAATTTCTTGGGTTTTGAATCATTGCTTCTGTAATGCTCTTTTTCATGTTCTTGTGTGGGTTTTTATTTATGAGGGATTCGTGCCCTTTTGTATGCATATGCATATTCCCAGTGATGGGAAATCAAGCTTATTCCTTCAGCCCTGGACCCAGCCATTATTGTTACATGCAACTTTACTTACTTCAGGAAGGTACATTATCTGTTTCTTGTCTTTAAGTAGTTTCACATATATATACTGTTTGTTTTCTCCAGGGAGAGCTATTCTTTGGCTTACCTTGACTGGTTTTGCTAAATCTCTTGTAACTCCAGTAATGTGAAGCATGCAGCAATATCTGAAGCCTACCATAAATTTCTTTTTCAGAGTGATTTCAATAATGTATGTGCTGTTGTGTGATTAATGGCTCATGATTTGATGACAGAAGAGTTTAAATGTTATTGTCAAATCCTAGTCACATCATCACATCTATTCAGAGACTGGGGAACTGAGAAGCAAAATTAGAGGTTTTTCCCAGATCTTGTAATTGATTGTTTCCAATGTAGGAATGGATACATATATTTTATATAACATTCATGTGATTTTCATTATATCCACCATTCTGTGTTTTCCAGAGAAATATCATTCTGTGTGTTTTCATAATTAATAATGTAATATGAGAAACTTGTGTGGAGCAGGGCTTGCTGCACACATCCTTCACAGTATTTATTTGTTCTGGCATCTATCTTGGATTTGTATCTTCTCCTGAGAGCACTGTTTCTAAATTCACATCTCTCCTAGAGAATCACAACAGGACCTCCTTTGTATCTCCCATGGAATCCTGAGAATGCTGTCTAAAGTGTTAGTTTAGCTTTATCTCTAGGGGAAAAAAAAAACAAAACAAACCAAAACCACACACACCAAACAAACAAACAAACAAAAAAAACCCCAAACAAAACCAAACTGAAAAAAAAAAACCCCACACAACACCCTGCTTACTTTTTCTAAACTTCTGTGTGGTGTTCCCACCTGGCCAGTGGGAGATAGCATGAAGAGCTACTATTTAATGTGCATCTCTGTTGCACTGTCATTGAAATGAGAGAGGAGTGAAGGTATATTTATTAAGTCTTTCTGATATTCCTCAAAGGCTAAAACAAAACAAAAAAAGACCCTGTCCAACAATATGCTAATTTTGAAATCACTGTGTTTGAATATACTGACCTGTCTTTCTTAAAATATTTCTGGATATGAGCTGTAGTTGAAGATTTTTAAAATTTGGTTTCCTAAAGCCAAGTTCATAAAAGATAGTGAAGCAAATGCAGAAGTGATTGAAAAGTTATGAAAATTCCATTGTTTGAATTCAGCATGACAGAATTTTAAGTATTATTTTATATAAATGGCAGTTATTTTATACAGAAGGTTTTGACAGATTAATATTGCATAATAGCATTGATAATTTTAAGTCCATTGTCCAAACAAGGCAAATCCAGGTGCAAATTCATCAGTACCTACCACCTTGATGCTGTGCTCAGTGATAAAATACATGGATGGTAAAAGTATTGATCTTATTTTTTTAGCCTATTTCATGAATGGGGGAATAAAAGGAATAACTCTATGAAGACAAGAACTGTGAAAATCAGTAAGGAGGAAATAGTTTAAAAAAAAAAGTTTGCTGTGATATATCATCTCAGAGACAAATAGTTCTCAAAATTTATCTACTAATCTCTCCAGAAGAGAGCCAGCACAGCAAGTAACTGTGTCCTGAACACTTCCAGGAATAAGGAAGGATGGCTTTGCAAGCAAAATTTAAGCAACAACAAATCTCCATTTTCTATTTAAACCAATAATCACACTTGAAATACAGTCACCTCAGTTAAGTGATGGACACCTATTCATAAATAGAAACTATCAAGTTAATAGTTTCCAATTGCCTGAGTGCTGTATAAGGCATGAGCTAGAAATATTGAAAGATAGTTCAAATGTTTCTTAATGATGTGCTAACTGCGGGAGAGCTAAGCCCAGGAAACCAAATAGTGAACTTCTCTGGCTCTCACCTGTGAGATAGTCTGCAAATAGGAATGAATGCCATAACTCATTAGGAAAAAAATATTTGCCTGATTTTCCATATGGAAGAAATGTTGGTTCACCTTGCCAAAATGTTGAAGAGCACTTGGTGGCTTAATCAGAACTGTTCAGAGAGCGTGTAACACTTGGGGGTTGGATCCCCAGATATGTGATTCTTGAAGCCTACTGAAAAGAGAAGCAGCAATCACAATAACATTACATTTAGATTCGTGTGCTCATTTCTGCAGTTTAAGCTGATGGTGATGGGATGTGTAGTCTCACCAATATGTGCAGTATCTGTTGAACCTTATATATGTTTTCCTGTGCTACACAGAAGAAAGTTGTTTCCTGTTCACAAAGAAATCAATAGCACCAAGTCTGACTGTATAATTACTGAAATTTCTTGGAAAATATTGTACTGCAAGTTTATTCCCCAGCCGCTTTTCTCCTTCACCCCTCTCCTCATCATTCCAGGAGATGACAAAGGGTCTGCCTCACAATGTAACTCTGCTTGGAGAGTAAACCTGTTACTGCCTGCAGCTCTCCCCAGATAAATAACATCACAAGGTTGTCATTCTTTCAGCAACTGAACTGTCCTCTTGTACCAGGAAAAAGAACTTTGAAAGAATCATCTAGTGTTCTCCTAGCTGAGCAAATACTAAGTAGGTATAATGTTATAATTGATCATATGAATCTCAATGAAGTGTCATAGAATTAAAAGAAATTGAATGTGCTACAAGGAAAAAAAATGAAAACAAGTGTTATGTTGTCAGGATGTTTAGTTTCAACTTATTGTTTCTAATCTTGCAAGGTTTTACACAATTCACTTTTTTTGTAATTTTAAGTTTTTTGAACAAAGGTTTTATTTCTCTTTTGGATTCAGTGAAGATGAAAGGCTTTTGGAGATCTGTAAAGTTTTGAACAGGTGGAAAAAACAAGGAGTGATTGATTTAGTATAGAATAGACTTGTTCTCGTTCTCCATCCCAAGAACAAATCATGTCAGAGTATTTTCTGTCTAGTTAGAGTAAAAAAAAAAGTATTCATTATCTTGACAGCCTTGCTGCCTGTCCTAGTCAAAGTAATAAAATTGCAACCACTAATGAAAACAGAAAAAAATAATTTTCATAACCTTGAAAGGAAGTTTCAATTTATGTATTGTATAAAGGCTTGATTCAGTATTTTTGTCCTATTCAGCTTAATGTTTGCACATAGACAATAGTATCAAGTAGCAGTGCTATAGCAGTTCACTTGTTCAGTGTCCAGTGCTGTTAAACACAATATATCAGCTTCATGGCAGGTCCATGTAATCACAGATCCACTGATTCAAGAGAGTTTCGACTTGCTCATACCAGTGAATAGGTTATTTTTTTAAATGAGGTCATATTACTAAAAGCTTGCCAAGAACTTAATACCATGTTGGGGTTAGATTTGTAGAAGCTTACTACATCTTGTGACCTCAATTTACTTAAACTTGCATGTTTTCTACTCGGTAAGACATAAATAAAGCAGCACTGGAACACTACTACGCAAGCTGCAGAGAGCACAGTGCAGCTCAGGACACTTCCATGGCCACCCCTTTCGGAAGGTTAAGCGCCTTGTCCCTCCAATAAGCCAAGATTCCTGGCAAAAGTCCAGCAGCACGTTGTGTTGTGATGGAAAGAAGCACTTGGAAGCAACCAATTCACTGTCCAGGATGTTAAATATTTTTTCAATAAAACAACACTAAATTTAAGTAAAGTAAAAGGGCTAACTTCTAAGTCTCACCAGGGAAAAGTGGTAAGACCTGTTTTGCTGGCTGACACAGAGTTTAGCAAAAATGATTACTTAAACCAGGTCCAACCTGTCTCACTCTGTTTTGCCATCATATCCTCTAGGTTCTGTATAATTAAAATTAAGTGGCTTTTATTTCTTTTTTTTTTTTTCATCATTTAGTAAGAGTAAGCCTAAATAGCATCTGTAATCCTGGTTTGGTTTTATTT
>VXBU01014508.1:1186415-1306343 GCA_013400315.1 Bombycilla garrulus
TTTTGAAATTGCTTTAGAATATTCCTGTCATTTTCAGTTTCAAGTACTCTTAGGAGGATAATCTTGTACAACCCTGTTGTTTCAATACATCATAAGAATCTGTTTGAAATTCCCGTTGACATAAATACCTGTACTTTGAAAGACTAATTGGTGGGGTTTTTTTGTTTTGGGGTTTTTTTTAACTGTATTTTCTGCTGGGGTTTTTTTGGTTGGTTGGTTTTGGTTTTGAGGGGGGGGGGGTTGTTTGTTTTGTTTAAACCAGCAGATTGAAATCAATCTATTCCTAGGTGTACATCCCTGTCTTTATTCCTGTTATTCCAGTGTGATCAGAAAATATGTACAGGGAAGAGATACAGTAAAAATATTAGGTCCCATTGTGCAGTTGAATCTATTCAAATTGCCATTTCAATCAGTGCAGTCTATAAATCCACCTGATTGGAGGCTTGAAGCAATAGTGAGTTTTATTCACAACATGATATTGTAAAAGAGATTTTTTTTAAATCCTACTACATTCTTGAAAGCACAGACTTTTAATGAAAGCTTGTTCTTGATCAGTGGAGGTTTTTTTCACTGTTTTTACATTTGATCTGAATTGTTGCACATTAGTAGATGTCACAGTTCATTGATAGATGGCGAGGAGAAGGCTTTGAAATTCTTTTAAAGGGTTTGAAGGCCTGAAACACACAATTCCTGTTCATTCTTTCCTTTTTAATATTTTCACACATTGATATTAGTTCGTGAATCCTAAATTAAAAATGTTCAGATCCTGACAGCCCAAAACAAGGTTATCTTCAGTCTTTTTTCCAGAATAAACATGATCCTTTCATTTTAGGCTGTCATTCTTCTTTCAAGCTGATGCAATCATAATTTGAATCCTTCCTCAGATTCTATTAAAATAATTATTATAGTAATATAGTTACTCTTCAGGTACATTGCTGCCTTTGCTAGGATAATGATCATTAAAAAATTCAATGTTCTGAATTTCTTAGTGTATGTCTATACATCACTTAATTTTTTTTGCAACCTGTGAGAATAAAGTGTCCTACAAGTAAGATCAGTGGTCTGTCCAATCCGTTTTATTGCTACTGACACAATGCAATAAAAGAAGATTTTTAAAGCAGGCACGTAAGTGCTGTTCTATGCAGTATATTCCCTTCATTCTCCAGCAGCATCCAGAGTTGTAGAAGGATGTTAAAATGGGCTGTTCTATCTTATCCCTTTTAGTATCTGCTTATGTCTCTGTTGTCCATAAATGTTTCTTATTCATATTAAGAGTAGCTGGTACAGTCTACCTCCACAGCTACAGCAGCAAACTCCTATGAGAAAACATTTTTTTAGCCATTTTAATGCTTAACAATGTCTCAGTTCTAATATTGCAGGATTTGATAAATAGCAGTTCCACATTCATCTCACCATCTTTCTGATGATTTTAATCTCACTCATATTGTTACTCTCCTTTTTGCAGTGGGCTTTCTATTCTAGGAGTCCTGCACACATTACTGCAACTTATCTTTAGAGTGAACTGGAGTTTACATTATACAAGTTTACATTTCATTTCTTTGAGATGAGTAAATAACAAGTAGTTTTGAGTGGACTTTAATTCTGTCATATACTGAAATTCTTGAGCAGGGTATGTTTGTAAACTTCATGAACCACAGACAGCTTCTGAGATTAATTTGTCCCATCTGTTTGGTTGCATTCTCTGCTTGTAATGGCACCACATGGTTGAAAATTTTGTGACAGTAGAAATAGCAAGAGTCTAGTGTAAATTGAATGTTGCCACCTTGTAAGTTCTCTGTCTTGTGATTTGAAGCATGTTACATCTTCTCTTTAACCTGGAATGAAACTTTTCTGACTTGTATCCATTCTGTCATCTCTTTAAATACTTTTCAAAAACATCTTTCTTTCTAGATTTACAAAAGAAATGGTACCACTTAAGCTATTTCAGTAAATGTCAAAATAGGAACTTTACTGCATTCATGCACATACACATTCCTTTTTCAGTTTATCTTATAGTGCAACACATTCTGCAAATTCCTGATGCACACATCTTTCTTTTTTATGGGCATTCTGCAGAGAAGTAAACTGCCTGGCTATTCTGTAATCATCTTTGATGTTGCAATAAATGCTGTGTTCCTTAAAGCTTTTTAACCTTTAACCAGCTAAAGAACAAATCAAAGAAGCAGTTCTCTAGATAATTTAAAAAGACTATAGACACAGTAGATAAGTTGAAGTCTGTGTTTTCTATATATCAAAAGACTTTTCCTCCAAAGGAAAATAGAAATTCATTGAGCAGCTAGCAAACTTAACTCAATCTGGAGACCTCATCAATAAAATAAATGTATATTCAAAAGGTGCAATCATTTCCACATACAAGCATGTATGATGTTTTCATGTTTCACATGACTGATGTTTTCAGTTAACCATGCTTCAGTATGCACTGAAGTTGCCTGTTGAATATCTGCAACCCAAAGCCTCCATACATACAACAATCCAAGCAGCAGGTGCAAATCTGATTTCACAAAAGCTTTGCCCGAATCAGAGGTCGGTGACTGTTGATGATGTTCTCATGGCATCCTTTACTCTGTGTGTGTCCCTGCTCTTTGCTTCAGGGGAAACTTGCTGATCTGTGCTTAGAAGCTACTAACATTTTACTGAGTCTTAGGGGAAGATCAGCCTTACTCAATGCAGACCAAAGTTCTCGTCTGTAATCTCAAAGGGACTTGCCATCTCCACAGTAATCTATCTGTCCCTCCACTGTCTTTCCCACAAGCAGCTTGGCTGGTGATTAAGTCATGTAAGAGACAACCTGTGCTCTAGAGAGAAATATCTTCCTGTACCTGAAATTCCTGGGCATCACATTGTGCCAACATTAATTGACTTCTTTGGAGTGCATAAATTTAATCACCATTGGTTTAAACTTGTTCATACCTTTGGAAATAGGCACAGACTGTCAGTGAGAGTAAGAGCTAGCCTGAGCACCAGAGGCTGAGAGTGACCCAGCACAGGCCACTCTCAGCAGCTAATGCAGACCTAGCTGCAGGGACCAGATGTGACAGGCAGAGCTGTCTGTTGGTCAGGGTGTCCCCTGACAGCCCCCAGCAG
Organism: Bombycilla garrulus; assembly: GCA_013400315.1. NCBI lineage: Eukaryota > Metazoa > Chordata > Aves > Passeriformes > Bombycillidae > Bombycilla > Bombycilla garrulus. The sequence continues at coordinate 1,189,521 of VXBU01014508.1, forward strand.
GGTGGAGGGATGAAACAGGGCCAGGGTTCACTTGAGAGCCAGAGGTGCACACCTACAGCCTTGAGCTGATCCAAAATTCAGTGTTAACGGGATGTCCCTCCCCAGGGAAGACTGGACAGGGCCACTGGGGCCTGGCAGTGCCCTCAGGGTCCTGCACTCTATCATCAGCAATTCTGTAAGTGCAAGAAGGATATAAGTGCTACATTGGAGGCTGCAGAAGATGACAGAGCTCAGCTTAGCTGAGGGTCCTTTACTGAGGTAACCTGTCGTGGTCCTCATCTCTTTGTATCAGTTCATGTGGTAGCACTCTACATTTCGATCTCTTACCATTTTCTGGATGAATAGGAGAAGCTGTCCATATATTAGTTATTTTGAAGTAGACATATCTATTTGAATTTGTATTAAACATGTTCAGTGTTAACTTTGTTAGTCTTTATGGATTGTCATCATTTTTTTCTCCCTTTTGTTGTCTGTTTTTTCTCCTGCATGAGATCAAATCAGAGCATTAAACACTGAGTCTGTGGGTGGAATAGTGGCGTGTAAAGGAGGCACAGGAGAGAGCATATGGAGGTTAAATTTCCCTCTCTGGCAGCTGCTCTCTAGCAGAGCAGGTTATCTGGTTTCTGCTTAGCAACAGAGGCTGTACAGAGATTTTCTCAGAACATTTACCCAGGGCAGAAGCTCTGTCTGTGAGCTGCTCTTCATACTGACCTCCATGTCCCCATGACAAGTGAATTTTGATGTTGTCATGTTTCCACAGGAAGGTTTTAGGAGGAGCACTGAAAAACTTGAGAAACAATCATATATTATCATTATTTAATGAAACTTCTGTTTTTACCTAGGAGAGCCTAGGAATAAAACAGGTGATGCATGAGGAGACAAAGAGAGGATAGTTTTGTGTCTGGCCTTGCACTAGCCATGAAGTTAGGAATTTTTAGTCTCCCTCTTCCTTCATGGCCTGGTTCAGTGGTAGCTTTGTGTTATCCTGTCTCACCAAAGGTTGTGTTTCCCACAGTCTGGATGAGTCTCTTCCATTGCTGCAGTCAGTGTGCTGAAGCTTGCTCAGTGGGAAGGAAGCTGGGCATCTGTAAAAGGTCAGATATAACATGCAAACTATGGAGCTTAGTAAAGGGAGTTGGTTCCGGAGGCTTCACCAATGGCTCCAGCATTCAGCAAAGGCTACAACTCTCTCAGGTCAGGCAGCAGATACCCTGCAAACACTTTTTCTAATGTTTCTTTATCTATTTGCTATGCTATTTTTCCCTGTACATCCTAATTCTGTCCCTTCTTGGCATATACCAAGTACAGGTGCAGAGAAGCAACCTTTCCGTCTGTATTACTAAGTGCAGTATTAGCAGAAAGTTGGTCTTTCATTTGGTCATGTTATGGCATTTTATGACAATTAGTAATAGTATATTTTTGAGATGATTTTTTATTTTAATATGTCCAGTGTAAAGAACTGAGCTTGAGTTTGAGGAAATTAGCATCAGCATGATAACATGCCTGTCAGAGTACTATGAGTCAATACGTGAAGGAAAAGAGGGGTCCTGAATAAAAATCTGGAATTAGACACTTCTGAATGGAAAAGTCTCTTAACTTCCACCAGAAAAGCAACACCTTTATTTTTGCTGTTGTAATTATTTTGTTTTGGCTTAGCCAAGTTCCCAAAAAGAAAGTCTCTTTGGTAAAAAACAGCAAAACAAACTCTGCTGGGNGAGTAAGCCTAAATAGCATCTGTAATCCTGGTTTGGTTTTATTTCCAAGCTGCAGTAGAATGTCATGTAACAGACCTGAGGAGGTCTGAGATCCCTGCTTTGCTTGCTGTGAGCTTTGAGGCCTTAGAAGGAGCAGGATGAAGAGTAACACACTCCTGCAATCACCAGGTGGTGAATGGGCCCTTAGTGATTTTTGCCAGACTGCCTTTAGGGCTCTTGGGGAAACCTTTGATATTACACTTAAGACTCTTTTTCTGGCTGGGTGGATTTAACTAAATTTTGGTGGCTGGAAGAGAAGGGCATCTGCTTTCGGTTCCTCCTGGAGCATTAGATCGCTGACACTTGGTCAAATTAACTACTTTGCAGTTTTTATAGTTTATTGATGTGGAGTTTGTGGAATTTAAAGTTTGAAATATTTAATAAAAGCAGTTGTTTTGTCACTATTGTCTTGGTAAGACTGCCTTCTCACCAATAAGGATAATATGAAAAGTGCAAAAGAAACTGATTATGATGACTCTCATTCCTTGGTAACTTACTCCATAATGAAAATTCACCCCAGTGGTGCACTGATTTCAAAAGCAAAAAGGACTTGGAAAATGAAAAGTCTAAAAAAGGTTCTACAGTAGTAGTAAATTGCTTATTAAACTTCTAGCTAAACAGAACATAAAAATCATGCTGAAAATGACACTCACATAAAGGACTTATTTCCCGCTTTGAGTGGAGGGACCATCCTCATTCTGATGGCAACTTTGTTGCAAAGAGCATCTTAGGACTGGATTGCAAGACATGAAAGACTTTCCCTGCTGCTGTGCTCTTTAAGTACTTCTAAAATCTCTTCATATTCTGTAGAATTCCAGCATTAATACAACATGTAAACCACTGCACATACCCTCAGAAAATGCACATCCCTAAGTGCTGTCTGTGCGCTTGCTCCCAGATTTGCTTCACACTTGTAATAACATGACCAGAGCGACTGGAAGGATTTTGAAGTTAGCAAAACAAAATCATCCTAAAAAATAATTTGTTTAATAGTAATGAAGGTCTGTTCTTAGCTAAGAAATAGCTATAAGCAGCTGTTTCTATCAGCAGTGTAATAAATGTAGAGAGAGAAAAAAAGAGATGGAAAGCTACGAGCTTTCTTTCTTACTCTGGTATTGTGTTTTTGTTTTACTTCCTGAACTCCAGCAGCTGAAATAATTGTGTTGCTTTATTCCTGTAGATGTAGAAATATGTTATGTTTGGCTTTAAAGTTCAAATTAGAAAAAAAAAAAAAAAAAAGGCCCACCTTATGTGGGAATGGAAGCATTTTTTGTGAGTCAGTATCAACTTTTTTCATTGAACAATAAGAAGCTGAAGGTGATCCCATATTAGAAAAGCAAAATGTATGTATTTCAAAGAATACTTCAGAAACAAAGGTGGTTTTGCTTTTTTTTTTTTTCTTTTGAAATTGCTTTAGAATATTCCTGTCATTTTCAGTTTCAAGTACTCTTAGGAGGATAATCTTGTACAACCCTGTTGTTTCAATACATCATAAGAATCTGTTTGAAATTCCCGTTGACATAAATACCTGTACTTTGAAAGACTAATTGGTGGGGTTTTTTTGTTTTGNCATGAACAGAGACACAGTTACTCAATGCTAGTGTCTCATTTTAAGGAACTTAAAATCCTCTGGAAGGTTTTGTTAGTACAAATGCAACTACTTTTTCTATTCAGAACATCATGTTCAAGTAAGCTCTAGACTTTTAGTTATTTCTGGCATCCAGGGCATAGTTTGTGAACTGATATGACAGTATCTCATATAAATTTTCCATCTGGATGATCACAGTGCAATACAAGTCTCTTGCTGGGTTGTCAAGCTAGAACCAACTGTTGTCACTGGCTGACCTTCATTTTTAAGTACGTGGGAACATTACTGAAACACTTCACATAATACACAAGAGCTGTTTCTCTGTACTGAGTATCTTTATGTTGCCAAAGACTTCATTCATCTCCTTCTTTTGAAAGGAGCACAGGATTCCCTGTCCTCCCCCATCACAAACTTTCTAAAAGTCTGTGGCAATTCCTTAACACTTAATCTCACAAAGGGTCCTGTAGGAGTCAGTGGCCTGGTCTAATGTACCAAAGTTAGAAAATCAAGTCCTAAAACAAGGCTAGAGAATGTTTTATTGTGCTCTGACACATGAAAAATTGCTGAATACAAAATACAGTGTTCTTCTAGGTGCATCAGTGAATAATCGTGGGTTTTTTTCCTCAGTGCAAAGTAATTGAGTTGGTTGTAAGAGTAAGGAGATATGAGAAACTTGCAAAGGAGCACTCTGATGGAAACATTAGTGAATTGTACAGACTGTGAAATTATCAGAATAAGAAGCTTGTACTGTAAAATTCGTTAAAGCCCTCTCTTTAATGCTCATACTTCATTTTCCTAGTTTCATTTGGTTACTCGTTTTCAGGAAAAAAATTATCTGTGGGAGAAATACCAGTCTTTTCACTGTCCCTCTTTTTTTACTTAGGTAGAAATAACAATTTAAAAACAGTAAAGAATATCTGGTAGCAAATGTCTGTGACATATAGAGCATCATAGATGGACTATCTAGGCAGTGAATAAAGAAGCTGGCCCTGCTGCAGCACAGTTTTTCCAGCATTACGGGGAGAGAAGTCTGAAAGCTTTTGGAGAATTCTGGTTTACTCCTTTCCTAATAAATGGACTAGTGTTCATATCAAGCTCCTATTAGGCAAATTAACTTACAGGATAACATAAAAAATGTTTCAATTACTTTTTGCACCTTGTTTACTTTGCCTTCTTTCCCTCTGCATTGTTCAATACTCTGTTCATGGGCAAGTAGAATTCTGAGCTGGGAAAAGGAGCAGGTTTTCCCAGTGCTAAATACTGTAATGCGAGTGAACTCTTCTTTAACAATCTGGTGCAATGGCAACAATTTGGTCTTGCATGGGGAGAGATGAAGTACCTATACATTTATGCTTTCTTTTCTAACAAATTCTGCAAATGTAAACTGAGAAACTTAAATATGAAATAACCTCACATATTTCCACTGTAGTCTGCCCATTTTGATTCAGTGTGTCTGGTCTTGGGATATGTGACTAAAAGTCATTTCTCAAGATAACTTTTGATAGCTTGTATCCAAGTAACTCATTGCTGAAGTCATTGTAGATTTCTCCAGGATCACAACTGGCAGTTGCATAAATCTGAGAAGACAACTTCTGCCTTTCAGCCAGCTGATTGTATTCCTAGAAACAAAGAACACTATTGCCAGTGTATCATGACTGTGATATAAGAACTTGCCCACTCAGCTGATTACTTCTGGCTGGGGTTTTTTTCTGCAATACTGGATAATTTCTGAGAAACTCGTTGCTGGATGAGAATTTTGTTCAGTCATTTTCATTATCTTCCTTAACTGGGTTCCTTTTCCTTCTGATATCACTGCTGCTGGACCAACTGGCTACATTCCCCAGAATGTTCCCTATTAGTTTTGTAGCACCTGATATGTTTCCCTGTGTGCTCAAAGACATAAACTACATGCCCAAACAGTTTAAGAAAACAGGAATTGCAAAGACAAGGAAGATACCAGTGCCAGGCTAGGAGCTGAGGGGACACCTAGGACATGGGCCATCTCTAAGCTCCTTGGTAGAACATAAACAGGTTAAAAGTTCTTAAAAGTTTTGGGGTGGCTTCAAAAACTTTATAATTAGTTCTATTTGGAAGACAGTATTTATATTTTTCCTGTAAGAATCAGAAGAAAGGAATATTAATAGCTGCCTGCACATTGTAACATTTTCTACATAATGACATTTTACAGGCTTGATATAATTTTCTGCCATGTGAATCAGGCCATTAAATGAGAGGTCTTTAAAATTATCTCACCAGAACAGTTCTTTTTTCCAAACAACACCAAAAGAAAATGAGATCAAAGAATATCATAAAAGGCGCTTTTCACAGCTTATCTGTCATCAAGTGAAGGTATTAGGGAAATGGCCTGAGAAGCTTTTCCTATTTGATACCCCTTTTGAAGTGACTAGAACTACAAAACATGCCATTTCTGCAGAGGATTCCAGTTGTGTTTCTTCCTTATATGAGAGGAAGGGCACAAGAACTGTATTACACCAGCTGGGACCCTTCTAGGGTCCTTGCTCTTGGAGCTTGCTTGGGCTTTCATGGGGCAGGCAGGGAGCAGGGTTGCTGCCCAGGGAGCGCCCCTTCCCTGAGCTCACTGTGGAGCTCACAGCTACCAGCACTGCAGCTGAAATCTTTGCCCCAGCTCCCAGAAAAATCCAGTGACAACACAACACATATCCATCCAGGAGAATTTAGGGCTGAAGATCTTCCCAAATTTACAAGTCTTTTATTGTTCATTTCTATGGTTAGAAGGTAGGGGAACTGATGAAATGCAAATGCATGTAATTTGTTCAGGATTTTCATTGCATGCCCTTGTCTAATAAATTCCGCATATTACAGTATTTAAAATTTAATCCTGATCTCAACCCCATTTGAGCTAAAGAGAGTCTTACCACTAAGCCCTGTAGGTACTGTGTCAGAAAATGAGATATTATATTATAGGTGTCACATAGAAAACATTCACGTGGGGAGGAGATATAATATCCATCAGTGTCCAAGAAGAACAGAAACCAAAATTGTAATTCTTAATTCTTAATTTAAAGGAGGAAGGAAGTAAAAAAAATGAACATTATTGCTCTCATATGATAGTATTGTAGGGTCTTAATATGAAATTTTGTCTATTCAGGCAACTCAGAGCTGGAATTTTATGTCATATTCTCAGTGAGTAAAATGAGAACTCATGGAGGAGAGCCAGCTGAAAACTCTCCACCTGCTGTTTCTGTGCACCATTGAATTACTCTAAATTTCACCTTTTTTAATAAACAGGATTAATTAAATTTTGGATAATGTTTTCTTTTTACTAGACTTAGTATGAGCCTGATACACCAGCTAATCCAATGCATAGTAGATTTGGTGCAGATAGTAATCTGACAAAATTCATTATCTGAGAAAACATTAGGTAGACTGTATTCAAGATCAGGTGTTCATAAATTGCACAGGAAGAAGGTCTGTGTGAGGCAGGTAATATTAATCTGTGATTCTGAGCTATATATGATTGCTGGTTGTAGTGTCTAGGGTATAGATTTTATTTATAACCATGCTTTCTCATATTCCAGCATTTATGGTACAGTTGGAGACATGTGCATTTCAAAAGTGGTGCCAATGTCAGTGAATTTTGCTTACCACAGTAATGTGGGGTTAGAGTTTTTCAATAATTGAAACATTTAGCTAAACTTTTCCAGAATTATTAGTGCTGGGCCGATAAACAAAGGGCACATTTTTTCACTCTCAATGAATTCAGGACAGGCTAGCTTCTCTTCACTTTGGACAGGTTTAGAGTATTGCTGGAGATGTCTTTGGAATTGCCATAAGTAAAACTTTCTTTTTGAGTGCAGGTCTAGGTAAAATTGAATGGTCCCTTGAACTTTTTGCAAAAATTAGGTGAGGTCCTGGATAACATTTCCTGCTTTGAACCATTAACTTGTTACTTCCATGGTTCTGTGACCTACTGCTTGCACAGTCCCTCATCCAAGCCAGCCAATTTATTTCAAAATACATAACACTAGCCACGTTTTCCTTGTTGAATAGTACTATGGGATGTGTTATGGGCATGAAATATATGCTAAGAACCCCATTTTGTTCCAGTATCCATGGATATTCCATAAGGAGACAACATAAATCTCCCATGACGAAAGTGACATACCAGGACTGCTTTATGGTGTACAGAGATCTCAGACAAACATCTTGCTTAAAAACCCCTTTCCAACAACTCACATTATAGCTGAGTAAATGCTGCAAGGCAAGTCTTTACAATAATGTGCTGTAAAGGATTTGAGAATCTCCATACTGATTCTGAAAGCACTGTTTGAAAACTAATTGCCTTTGATTTGTAACTTTCTCTGGCCATTCACATAGTATGATATGATAGGGTACAGAGGGATTTTTGAGTGTCTCAAGGAAGACCAGCTATTCTTGAAAGCATTCTCAAGGCTTCAGAAGTGGTTTTTATCCCACAGATTCTCAACTAACATAATATCTGAGGTCTCTACAAACATAATAGAAATATTCTGTAATCAATTTTGTACATTCAAGAAAAACCAGTAACCAGTTCTTTTTATAAGAAGCAAAGGTGGAAAGCACAGAATTGTTTCTCTAAAGGTATTGTGTAACTTCCAGCACAGCTAGGAATTGATATTTTGAGTAAGGTTAGAGTAAGAAGTAACACAGATGATTTGCAGCAGTGAAAGAGTTCCCAGTGGTACCTTCTGCAAGTACTGAAGCAGACTGCCAGAGGAGGTGAAGGAGTTCTTATCCATGGTGATTTTGAAGAGAAGGTCAGTTTATTTTCAGTAACTGACACAATTTTTTGACCTGCGAGGCAGAGTATGTTCAAGGAATATCATTCACTACTGGCTTTTGCTGGTGACAAGGGGACTGAGAAGGGAGCAGGGCATTTCTGGCAGAAATGAGACTCCACTGCAGTGGAATGCAGACAAACCCATTTGCCCTCTGGCAGACCAGATTAGCAGAGGCTCCTGCTTCTAGGTCTTTGTGGGCCAAATTCAGTCCATTCAGCAGGGCTGTTCAGGTTCACAGGTTTAGATCTCTGGCTTACAGTGTCCAGAGACTGCCTTGCAGCATTGAAAAGGTTAGTTCCCCTTAGGTTAGTACAGCTGATCCTGCCTGTCAGCTGTGGGATAAGCTAGATGACCTTGCAAGACTTCCTTATCCAGTTTTGTATGGTTCTCTGATTCTCTCTGGTCTATCTTTTAACTTGGAGGCAATTCTTTCAAGGGAAAAAAAAAAAAGAATTTGAAATTACTGAGCAAAGCTGAGTAAAACTGACCAACAAGCCCTTATTATAATAGTACTCACCAGCTTAAGAGAAATTTGGAGTGTCAGGCTGACAAAAAATCCTCTAATACAAAATCTGAACATGTGCATTTTGTGTTAAGTGAAAGATGCAGACATCTCATGCAGAATTTAAGATAGCTGTTCCTATGTACAGGTCATTTATTCCAAGAAGTATGGGATTCGTAGAAATTGTTCCCTTCTCATTTGGAACTCCTTGAAAGCCCTGGTACAAAACAGGAAAAACAACGCAATTAGCCCCGAGCATAAACACTGAAATCAGAGACAGATAACATGTCATAGTGTCCTGTTGGGGATTGTTACTGTGAACTTCAAAAAGGAATCACAAGAACAGGAGAAAGCTTCTTGTTGTTTTCTTTAGTGTTGTACCTATTTTTTCTCTTGGATTTATATTTGTCCCTCCTAATGCTGGGATTGTGGAAAATGAATCTGCCATCCTGGTTCGTCTTTGTCTCAGGGTGGTGAAGCTTTGCACATAGTTTTGTGTACAGTATGCCTGTGCAATTTCCATCAGAAGCAGGAAATGTTTATTTAAGTTCTGAGGGGTGGGACAGTTGCTGTAGTTTTAGGTAATTTTAAACAAACTGTTTGAGCATCCTGTTTAAATAGAGTTAAGTAATCACAGTTTTGTACTAGTTGAAGAAGAATTCCATACATGCAAGACATGAATAAAATATCATCTTACAGTGCATACCAAGGTGATATATTTACCTGGCTTCTTGAGCAATAAAAGTTGTATGTTTGACTTTTGTTTTGCAACAAGTTTAGTAGCTAAACATTTTCCATTATGTAACAGTACTCTACTAGAATGTGAACTATTTTACATTTACCTGTATTTGATACATGTATTGGTTTCCTTGATACTTTCAGGGGCCTCTGAAGAAATCTAATTCAAGTACAACTTTCTGAAATTGGGAAAAAAATCTGTATTCATACAAAAAACTTAGCTTAGGGAACTAGTAAGAATCAGAAGAATTTATTCACAGCCAGTTGTATGAAAACATAAATGAAGGAAAAAATGGTTGCCGGAGTAGGCTGTAAAAATGGTTGTTGGAGTAGTAAGATATATCAGTTGTGAATTTTGCTTGAGTCCATGTTCACTGCCTTTCCTGAGTGATTTTAATCATTATAAAAGTTGAACTGGGAAACAAAAAACAGTAGTGAAAAGATTTGTTCTCAGACTTGTGCCATGGATGCACATCTCAGTTTTGAAACTGGGGGACAGATTGCATGATTTATTTTTGTTTTGTAATGTTTCAGAAATGAGGCTGTGTTGAACTGCATATTGGGTGCCCCAGCTGTTAGGACTCATTTGAAAGAGAAAAAAAAAGTTTGTATTCTTCAGATTGAAGTGATAATTGTACATGGTTTTATGTTTATCAATGGATTGTCTTTAGACTGCAATTTAATGTTAATGAGATTTTAATTGGAAAACAAACAAAGGACAGGCGGGTTAATGACTGATAGCAATTTTTAAAAGTCTTTTAAGGCCTACACAATAATTAATGTAAACAATACATCAAAGTCTTTCTATGTCTAACCATTCATACAGGGTTTACGTAGAAGCTTGCTCCTTAACAATGGTATTATTCCACATCTAAACAACTAATAGACTGTATAGTGTCATCTGTTAAATCAGAACTGATTGGCAAGATTATGTGGTCCTACTAGGAGGAAGGTCTTGGTCATTAATCACACCTCCACAAAGAGGAGCTGGATTGAATCTGTTATGTGCTTAGATTTTATTGCTATTGATGTTTCTGGAAATCTCCCCTCCTTTTCCCAATTAAAAACATGCAAAATATTCCAAAAGAAAAAAAGGTAGAACCTCTATCCAGTGAAACTCATAACATCTAAACCCGAGCAAAGACGAAGTGGCAGGGAGTTGCACATAATGCATAGTCAGATATAAACAGAAAATATATAAATAAAACTAAAAATCAGAGAATGGCGATAATCACAATAAAGCATGATATATTAGAAGGATTTGCTGTAGATCAGGGCGTGGCTATTTTGAATATCAAGAAAGATGAAAAATTAAATTGGGACAAAATTCAAGGAGTGGAATGAGAGAGATGAAAAAAGATTTTGAGTTTAACTAGTAAGCATACTCCTCCATTTAGTGATAAGGACAAAGACTAGGGAAAAAAGGTTGCTTTTGGTGTCCCTTTTTGATAGACAGAGCTTGTAGTGGACTCAAGAAAGTTGAGAGGTGAGTCTCGAATCATATAGATGGTAAGACAGCCATTATGCATTCCAATAGAAGAGTTACATTTATGGTCAGAAAATACTGCAGAAATACAGATCTGAACATACTTGTGGGTTTTTTTCCTAGCCTGTTTATTTCCTATCCAGTTTTCTTTTAAAATCTCTTATGCACTGTGCTCTGCTTTTGTTTCCATTTGTTATTTTAAGTATTCTCACTCAACCATATCTTTTGTGAAATTCAAGGAAAAGCAGTATGCTTAAGGGCTAAAATAAACCCTGAAAAAAGAATTAAATGACTTCAGAAAACATTTAGTTTACTTTACTTCAGAAAACATATTAGCTTACTTTGTGTGCTGGTGCTTTGCTGGTGCAAAGCAATACATTTTTTTTGCTTTATAGCTGCCAAGAGAGGATTAATCTGTAATGTCTTTGTTTGTGATTTTTCCCTTTTTTTCAGTTTATATAATTAAGGAGTTCCCAGGACTGCTTTACATTTATTTTTTTCATCAAAACATACTTTCCAAATGTTATGAAAACAAAGTTCAAAAATAATGCAGTCAACACCAAACCCATTCAATTTTCTCTTGAAACACAATTGATAACAAAGTCCTACCTTATATCTCATTTTTAGCTGTGTAAACACTGCCTTGTCCCTTAATGTATGATTCTTAAGAGGTTTTTCATATTCTCATATTTCAGTGTTTGAATAACTGCTGGTTGAATACCTGGTAGCCAGATATATATAATCAGGACTAACACAGTTATTTCACTACTAGTGGGAGGATTTCATCCTCTCTGCATTGAACTCAGAGGTCTCCTTGGGTCATTCTGTATGTGTGCTTACATTATGACAGAAAGGAAAGCATCAGAGGGTTAGGAACCTGTATTTTGAATGTTAACCTGTGATGAAATATATGGAAAAAAGTTTGAGTGCAAAAATCAAAATAGTGTGTCTATTGTTGTTGAGGTTATGGAAATTTAAAAAAAAAATGGACTTGTCAATCTCAGCTCCTGTCCATAAAATATTCTTTCTTCTCATGCATCCTCTTTTCAAGTTAATGTGAGTCTCAGCTGATCACATCATTGTCCTGACTAAAAGAAAGACCAGAGAGTGCTTTTAAGGAAGCAGTTTCCATAGGGACTGAATATATTTCATCGAAAAAAAGATGATATCTTCTAATGTTGAAGCTCTGGTCTGCTATGTTTGTGCATGTTGTGCATCTTACTGTTTACTCCATGCTAGTGGGCTTTCACAGACTCAATGTAAACAGAGAACAGAACTTTCAAACTGCTTTTTTCCTGTGAATTCTCGGTAGAAAACTGAAATGTTTACTGAGGAGAGCTGGAAAAATGACTTGAAATATAGATATGTAGCAGAAAAATTAAACAGCAGAAAAAATTCAATTACTGAGCTGTTAATTATGCCTTTAGTAGGTCTACTTTCGATGAGATTGTCAAGAAATACCCTTTCAAATTAAGAATGGGATGTGCACAGAAAGGCAGATATAAAAGAGAGAGGAAGATGATTGGTAGGTATCAGTGTCAAGCTCAGAGAATACTGCTAAACCTTTTGTTCAGACTGTCTGATGACAAGATACTCTGCGAAAGAGTCCAGGTTAAATCTTCAGTTAGCTAAACTGTCAGTGACCTAAGAAAGACTGGACTACAATAAGAGAACTTGAAGCTTTAACTAAACACAATTTCTGACATGCCTAATCAGCAATTAGGAATTTAGTGAGCATCACAAAAAGTGTTTGGATCAAACACAGAGTATTTAATATGAGAAAAAAACAGTCTATCCTGACCCATTAGGAAATGGCCCTCATCTATACAATTGTGTAAATCAGTCTTTTTCTGGCGTTATCACTGTTGGAAACAGCAGCTCACAACTCAGTGACAAGTTGAGGGTCACCATTTGGGAGTGTCAGCAATGAGGGACAGCACCGTCACCTGGCATCAGCATTGTTTGTTTTCTACTTGTTGTAGGTGCAGCAAAATGGTAGCAACGTTGGGAATAAGTATGGCTGCTCAGGAGAATGGGAATTGCATCTTCATTTTCCTTGTTTATCCCACTCAAGTCCAGAGTGTTGTCTCTAGAAAGGTTAAGATAGCAGTGTGAGAAAGTTCAGTTTAAGTGTTAGGAGAAGTTACTTTAGCCAAGTGTTAGTCATGCTCTCCTCAGCCTGCAGTCCAATGGGTTTTGTGCTTGAAACATTGAACTGTACCTGTGTGAGATAGTCTTAGGGAAAGACCTGCAAAGAAAATGCTCTTCCTAGATACTCGGTCTGTGGTGCAGCAGTGGGAAGCTTAACAAAGGACAATGCCCACATCTTCTTCATATGGATGTTGTATCCTCTTACGTTATGTTCCAGTAGCAGTACAGCTGCACTCTTGACTGACTTCATCACGAACCTGACTGTATTGGTGTTATCCTTAATCTCTAGCTTCTGAAATCCCAAGACTGAGAACTACCAGATTTTCTCTTAAAAGCAAGGCTGTCATTCTTACTGATTCCAAAGATAAATCAGACAGACAGCACAAGGACTCATACTTTTGCTTAAAGAAGCAAAGATGGTGATAGTTAAACCCTACACTAATGTCAGAAGGTCTGCACTATGATTTTGAACATTTCATGTCAGCAGTACTGAGCATTACTAAAAGAGCAAAGATGTGGCTCTGAATCCATGGTCTTTTAAGTGTATGATGCAGCCAGAAGCTCTGATGCTACTCTTCAGGAGGTTTTCCTTCCTAGGGAATGATAAGAAAAATGTTAGAAAATGCACCAAAGTCATTAACAATGTTCTACCAAGAATTCCGGTTCACCTGACTTTCCAAATTTCATCCAGACCGGGAGTTTCCGTGTTCCTGAGATACAGGAGGAAAGGCACAGAGTTTTTTTCTGCATCCTCTTTCTGTAATCAGCAAAAAGTCAGACAAACATTTCTAGCCTCCTCCAGGAAGCATCCCTGATAAGTATAACATTTAGGCACTTAATGAGCAGCATTAATGCACATGCTTAAGTTCAAGGGTATTTTTAAGTGCTGTGCTCTGAGTCTGAGTTGTAGAGTAGAAGGTTAAAGACAAATGACAAACATTTATGAATTTCTGGATTCATATATATAAACTATGTAATCTGCAGGCTTGGATTCACTTGGGGGGTGGCTAATTAAATTTGATCTTCTGTTGTTTTTCCTTGTCCAAAGCAGTGTCACATCTTGTTTCCTTTTCTTCAACCCAGCACGCCAGACACTAGGAACTATGGCCAAACTGCAGTGTGACACCAGAGCTGCAGAGGGGTGAAATCCCATGCTCACAGACCTGTGAATCATGTGACCAGGGAAAGAAATGTCTGTGTCACATCACATCAGGATTACCTCCACCTGTAACTGAAGTCATGTGCATATAGCTGTAGATAGTTAACAGTAATGAAATAACGAATGTGGAGTAGGCTGTCACCAAGGGTGAACAGGCAAGAAGGTGAAGATTTAGGGCTATTAGTACAGACTAGGGAAAAACATGAAAATTTATAAGAAACACTCAAAAAAATTGATCTGAATTACATCAAGTAGGTCTGTGTCATTTCTTTCCTTATGACTTCACCTGCATTGCCAGTTTAGATAATAAATGGTTCAAGATGCCAAGCACATGTTTAGTTTGCTGATATTTTCAGTTCTGACTATTTCAACATGTGCTTAACTTTTGGGTTAATGGTGTGGCTGCCTGAGAATCTCAGTTGCTATTCTCAAGGAACATTCGTTTCTAGTCCTCCATCATGGAAATAGGTTTGAAAGCTTTGAACAGGGAAGTGCTAAGCATTCAAAGAAAATAGAGCCTGATATGTGTTTTAATAATGCAATCCTATTTCATTATGAGGGTTTGAGGCAATTTAAAAAAATATGTGTTTGAGATTGGCAGCACTGGTTTTATAGCTTAACAATTCTAAATAATTTTTACATTATTTGGGGAAGATGCTTTGCAGACACAGTAACTGGTAAGAGAGAAGTGGAGAAAGAAGACTGAAATTTGCCCAGCAGCCTGTCAGTAGTTGACAAAATTGATTTATCTTTTCATGGTTTATTATGGCTTAATTTTCTAAAACTGTGGTTTTCATGGCTAAATTATAAATGCAATAACATCACTTAAGTGTCTCTTTTATTAGATGAACCTGGTTATAATTCCATATGTATTTGTTGATGTGTGGAGGTTTATGTGTGTGTTGTTTAATACAGTATTTTGATTGTCTTTTTCTCATTTCTCACTTTCAGACTAATCTCATTTTCTTTAGGTTTGGTGGGTTTTGGTTGTCGGCTTTCTCCTTTTTCAGAACTGTAGCATTAGTTTCTTTTATTTCTTGATGTAAATGCTCCAGTCATTTAAAGTGTAGTTTCCAGCAGCTCTTTATGTCATTAAAAGAAATTAGCTAAATAGCACTGTTTAATTAATTTCAGGACCGCCTCTTTTTCGTCATGGAATATGTAAATGGAGGAGACCTAATGTTTCAAATCCAACGCTCACGCAAATTTGACGAACCTCGATCCCGCTTTTATGCTGCAGAGGTCACATCAGCACTCATGTTTCTTCACCAACATGGCGTCATCTACAGGTACTTTTTTTGATCAAAAATAAAGTATTCTTGGGCTTCGGGATGGTTTTGGCTGAAATCCTCCATCTCTTAGCAACCAGTTTCAGATTAGTTGTTTGTTCCAATTTGCTTACACAGAACTTTTTTTTGGCTGTTTATCATTGAGAATGTTAACATTTGAATAGCCTCTGCAGCAGTCGCCAGCTGCGTGTGCCAGTTTTGTGTTCTAGTCCAAATAAAGTGGGTTTGAAAAGCCTTGGCAAGTGCGACCCAGAGGTGACCTTTCTGCAGGTCGACGCAATCTCTTCACTTTCCTCCCTGTGCCATAGATTTCCTCTCGGTTTCTAACCCCCTGCCACTTCCTGAGTTTATTTGTCTTCGTTGTCTCCACTCTGATATGATCGGGATGGTCATTTGCAATGCTTTGCTTATGCCCCTTCCTCTTGACTGTTTGGGTGAAGGCTTAGTCACCAGCAGGAAGTGGCTCTTTGCAGACAATTCTGATTTGCTTTCAAGGGCCCTGCATCTATTTGAACCTCCCCCACTGGCCCCAGTCTCTAATCTTCATCACCCATGCACACACACAAAAATTGCATATTGTTCTGCTGGGATGAAGAATGCATTTAGGGATAGGCTTTATTATTAAAAGTAAAGATTCGCTTTGAAGAATTTCACCCTGATGTTAATGTGTTTATTAAATCCTTTATCTTGTCATTTCACACTTCCTCTCTGTTTTTATTTGTTTTTAGCAGCCTGTTATTACTTGAGATGAATTTGGGCTTTCACAAGCAACATGCTTAACAAGTTTTATAATATAAATCCATCCTGTCTAGTAAAAACTCTGGGTTCTTCAGGTCTAACTGAGCTCTGTTTCTTCCCTTGGTATTCCTACCCTCTTTCAGGTTATCAGTTTTGATTTGTAGTCATCTTAGGGACAGGCAGTCTCAGATTTCGTGAGCAGAAACATCAAGATAAGGATATGGAATTTGTCACATCCCTGGATTCATATAAAGGCAGGTCTTGAGAGTACAAGAAATTGAGGAGATATTAAATGATTAGTAACCAGGGTTGAATGGTAAGTTCCATTAGAAGCAATTGGATTTCCCACATACAAAGGAATTCGAAGGCAAATTTCTCAAAGGCGTCTCCTTTCCAGAGACATGGCAAACAGCAGAACATCACAGCTTCTGAGGAAAGCAAATCTCTTTGAAAGTGGTCTTTTCATTAAAAATCTAGTTTTCTTTAGAAAACTCTTTTCTAGCTGCAGCTCTTAATCTTCATCTTTTATTAACGCTGGTGTGATGTTTGCATACTGGGTTGTACTTTTGGCCCTGACACTTCACATGGGTTTGTTTTTAAGGGCTGAAGATCCAACTCATTTCTTACCTTTCCTGCCCATATCATATTTCCTATTCATTGTCTGCATCTATTTCCAAAGCTAGGTATTTGTACATTCACATAATAGAATATAGCAACTTCAGAATTTCTAAGTATCTGTCATAAGGGAAACAGACAAGCTTGGCACTTGGAAAAGTGAAGGATTTTGAGGATTTGTTTCCATAAAATACTTGAGCTAATTTGCTCCTCCTGGAAACTGGAGGTAGACACCTTGTAATTAGCAGTCACTTTAATGATTTCTGTGAACCAGCAAGAAGGCATTGGTATAAAATGACATCTCCCTGCTCCTTTATATTAAGATGCGTTCATTCACTCTCCATCTTTCACTGCTACCATGCCTTAACACACATCCTCCTCTCTCTCTGCTCTTTCTTTCCTACCTCTTTTCCTGTATATTTAACTTCTGCTGAGTGTTGGCTCCTAGCTGGATGCATTGAATCCGTTCATGTGCTTGTGTTCTTTCTATGACTTCGTCAGCAAAACGCTTCCATCACAGGAGAAAAACGTCATTCTGGGACAATGTTTCATAATTTAAACTTCACAGTGTACTCACAACTTTTGATTCGGACACTATGCTGACATGTCTGACATGCATGCTAGAGTATGACACTGAACTTGTAAATGGCATATTATGCTGAGTGTATGATCACAAGACACAAGAGAACAAGAGTTGTAGGATGAAAGCATAAACTATTGAAAGTAACAGGAAGAAATTAGGAACAGATTCGGCTGAATTTTTTTTGACGTAGGCTTTTGAATCTTGACATAGCTATGTCTGTAAGAATAATTCATTTTCCGAACTGTGAGATATAGGAGTTCAAATATTTATAAAATGTACATCCCAGTTACACTGGAAAATACAAGAAGAAGAAAGAAGTTAGAAATTATTTTAAAATAATTAATCGTAAGAAAATGTCACAATTAATTCACAGCATGCCTTAGGAGAATGCATTTGTTGATGTCAAGCATGCATAAGAGTAGTTTCTTGCACAGAACAGTTTCAGCCTAATTATTCCATACCTCACTACATTATTTACTACAATGTTAAAAATGCATTGGTATCAAGTCACTCCTTTACATCTCCAAAGCTCCTACTAGTGGGCAAACAAGGAAAGAAAAGGGAAAGGAAAAAAAAGAAAATAAAACAACCTTTGCCCCTGAATGACTACCAGTCATAACTACCTAACATGCCTTCAGATATTTTAATAAAGAATACTTGTCTTCTGTGTAATTACATTTCTAGAAAAAACATTGTGGTGTGAAATTAATGGTTATTCTCCAAAGTGGGAAATGCTGCTTGTGCGGGCACTACTTCAAGGAAAGTGGGGAATATATAAATAAACTGTTTGATGGAAATGTAGGTTTCAAAATAGCTGCTATACCTTGTGATCTTTTTTCAGTCTTGTATGTGGAAGTATTTGTTTGGAGCTAAACAAAGTTATATTTTTGGAAGTAAATAACTAGCTTTAGCTCATGCTTTGGCTTGTTGGTTAGGTTTTTAGAAAGCGCTATGATGATACTAAATGATCATCTTTTATAATAACTGGTTTATCCTCATTTCCCCTGGAGTTCAAAGAGAAAGCCAGCTCCCTCTTTGGCAATAGAAATTATTCTCTGAGTTCACATCTTTGCAGCAGGCCCAGCAGTTGTTCCCAGACTTGTCCAATTACCAGTGTGCTCATTGGAATTACGAATATCTTCCATATGTTTATTCTCCTTATGTTTATTGAGTTTAAGTTGGAAATAAACATGAACCTCACAACTTTTATATATACTGAATGCATCTTGTATGATAGATAAACTTTAGAATGCATTTTAGTGTGGCCTTTTTAAAGGTGTGATGTTACTGTTGTGTCAAAAACACTTCAACAGCTTAATAAAAATATTTACATTGTCCCTGCCACCTTGCTTCTCATCTGGCATTCAGCTATTCAGGCACATGTCAGGCTGGGGCCTGATAATACAAGTAGAGTTAATCAGACGCTAGAGAAGTTTCAATCCCATTTTCTGGCACTTGTCCTTGTTTGTGTTATGCAATTGCAATTGCACCATTTTGAAGAAATGTATCCCGGTTTCAGGAATTAAGGACTAGGAGTCTCATTTTGATTTTTCTTGTGGGCTGGACTGGAGTTTGAACTTGGTGATGAAAGGTTGTGGACTATGTTCAGTGTCACCTGCCCCTGGAGTCTGGATTATTTAAAATCAGTTATTGTAATAGATTAATATATATTATGTCTATATAAATTATTATATAGTCTTATGTAGGGAAAATGCAATGAACTGTGTGTGTTAAGTAACTGTCAGTTTTGTACTTCCCTCTTGTACTGAATTTCATCATTCCTGTGCTCTTTCTGCAGATATATGTAAGTGTCACATGTTCTTGTTTCACTTGCAGTTGTTGGGCTGAGGTCAGGAGTACTTGGGTGGCTGTCTCTGCTCTCAGTGTAGGAGTTCAAGTGAGGTGACACAAGTGACCTGCTGTGGCCTGAAATACTGACAAAGAATTGTTGTTCCCTCAGGCAGGAAGGCCAACACTAGAACAGGGTACCACTTCTAGAACGTGAATGACGGCGTCCGCAGTTCATACATGATTTAGGAAATAACTATGTGAGCTGTAAGCATTTTTTTAGTAGGTGCAAGTTGCTTGATCTCTGTTATCCTCCAGAATCATTCAAGTGCTCTCTCTGAAATACAAAAGAAAAAAACTGAATGTATACAATTTCAGTTCACCTGAAAAGATGAAAAATATCTTAACTGAGAAATTAGTGTCACCTGCTTTGGGCTGACAAATATAAGACCAAATTTTTTGCTTTCAATTGTAAGATCTATGAGATGTTGCCTTCAAATCATGCAGCACCTGGTTCAGGATGGAGTCCTTATTCATAACTGTGGGTTATTATGTTCCTCAGCAATATGAAGTAATAACCCAGCCTGCAACTTGCTGGAGCTTTCTGAGGCTCTCTGCACTCTGTAATTAATGTTTTGGTCATGATGAAGGATTTATTAACACTGAATTGAGGCAAATGTGGATGTAAATATGCTGATGCCAATCCTTGAGTACCTCCGGGCTTTTTCCATACACAACTACCCTAAGAACTTGTTTGAACACTAACTGAATTTTTCCCTGGATGATCAGTTTTCCCAACATTCCTGTTTATCAGGGCAGCACACATCGGGGTTTCAGAAAGAAGAACTACCTAAAATTAAAGCACTTTCATTACTGTGTTTTTATGTGAAATAAGAATATTTATTTAGAAAGTGTGACTTCATTGGTGGTTGTGTGATTCAGTGCAACTTTGGCAGAGTAATGAGTAGTTATATTTACACTGATGAAAATGTTGCATGGTCAGTGGTTAACATGTTAAAAAGTCATCATTCTCCCAAGTTACCTTACTGTGTTATTTCTGAGTGGCACCAGCCAAATAAAATTCCCCTCCCCCCTATTTTTAAAATTTTTTTAAGCAAAGCTAGACCTGGAGCATTTTGATTTAAGTATGTAAAGATCATCTTATTCCAACTCTGAATAGTTAAAGGTTAAATTGGTGCTTTAGCTATGAAAGAGGGCAAGACCTTGTACCCTCACCTGGCATATTCACACCAAAGCATAGGAAAATACTGAGCACAAGGCCCTCTCCACATAAACTGCCTGTTACAGCAGTCTGCTACAGAGAAGTTACAGTTTGCTTCTGGCCCAAGTGAGCAACGAACTATTTCCATCACCTCCAGTAAAAATAGGAAGCAAGGAGTGAATTGTGCAGGTGTGTCTGGAGTCCCAGTGTCTCCAGGGACTGCTGCCCAAGCCACGCCACCTGACCAGTACTCCTGGCTGGGTTTGAGCCCTGGAATACATCCACACTCTCTCTGCTCTGCCTGGTCTAGTTTCTAAAACTGAACATGAGCTCCAATGGGATTTTAGTCAGCGGCCTCCTGCCCTCTTTGCACTTTTTCTTGCTGGATCTAGGCAGAGCATCAGTCATGAAATGCATAAATAAGCAGGATGTGTTCCCCGCAGGAAAAGGCAGTGGGCCGGGGTGGAGAGGAGTGGAGCTGAGGGAGATGAGAAGCAGGAAGGAGAGTTGGTTCCCAGGCTTCTGGCATTCGGACCGAGGGAGTCCACCCTGCCATCTGCCCAGCTTATGTATTGTGCTAAAGGCTCTGTCGTATAGGAGAGCCTTTGACAAGGTTTCCAGCTGTGGAAGGATGAGTAAAGGCTGTGGGAATAGGATATGAGCCACATGGTCTTGCCAACAGTAGAATGCTTTCTAAATTTCTCCTGGGTCTGGAACATAAAAAAGTCCTTAGTTGGCTGTTGCGTGGGAGTTGGGTATGTGGGGGGGCAGTGCTGGGCAGTTAATATTTAGAAGGATAGACCAGCACCATCGACCTTATTTGGGAAATGACAAGGTACTTCCAGGGGGAGTTCTTGGTAGAGAGGTCAGCATTGTTTTTTTGCTTCGTGTTTATTTGGTGCAAGATTTTCTTGTTTAATGACCGTTTGTATAGTGCTGTATTGTGCAAATAAAGCTATGACCTTTACCTTCTGATAACAGTATAGGAGTGAGTTAATGTTAAATGAGAGTGAGCAGGGAGTGGGAATCTGCCAGGGTTAATGCCAAGTTTACATTCCTCTGAGGGCAGCCATGTTCCGGTACCCTCAATAGAAAGGGCAACAGTGCCTCTCAACTGATAGTAGCAGTGAAATGTTACAGAACATATTTTTATTTATTTCTGGGTGAATGTCACTGATTTTAGATGATTGATGTTTGTGTCTTTATTTTATAACAGGAAGAAATGTGTGCTATCTCTCAGCATTTGATAAGAAGATTTTAACTCAGTGAAACATACACAAAACAAAAATCTAGTAGAGCTGCAGCACATGTGAAACTAAACTGTACTGATACAGAACAAACACATTAGTTTTCCTAAACTGCTGAAACACAGAGCTGTTTCTGCAGAATCATGTACACTTGCTCCAAACAAAACCATACTCTGCAAGCAACTTTCTAACAGAAGAAAGAGAATGCTTTCTGTTTCACAATGCATTAAAAATCTAAAGGTGCTTCCTACATGTAATTCTGTTGCTAACAGACAAAATTTAGGATTGAATTTTACTGTGCCCTTCAGTCATGTCTGTCTTCAAACAATGAAAAATATTTCTACAACCCAGTTGCAGTGGTGTTGAAACTATGTCACATTAAGGGTGAGGCTTTACCTTTTTGCATGCTATTGAATGCAAATCCACCAAAGTTTCGTAATAATGCAGAGAAGTGCACACCAAACATGGTTCTGAGGTGATAGGCTTTTAAAAAAAGATTTTGTTGTGCACTTGAGATGCTTCACTCAACAAAGAATCACTGAATAATGGAACCACAGAATCTCTTGGGTTTAAATGGAGTTTAAAGATCATCTAGTTTCAAGCCCCTGCCATAGGCAGGGACACCTCCCACTATAGTCCCCTCCCACTCAGAGTCCCCCCCAAGCTGGCCTTATACACATTCAAGGATGAGGCATCCACAGCTTCACTGGGCAACCCATTCCAGTGACTCACTGCCTTCATGGTAAAGAATTTCTTCCTAACATCTAAAAATACTGTCAGTTTAAAGCCATTCCCCCTTGTCCTGTCACTGCATGCTCTTGTAAACAGTCTCCCTCCATCTTTCTTATAGGCTCCCTTGAGATACTGGAAAGCCACAGTCATGTCGTTCTGAGGCCTTCTCTTTTCCAGGCTGCACAATCCCAATTCTCTCAGCCTTTCCTCACAGGGGAGGAGCTCCATGCCTCTAACTGTCTTGGTGGCCCTCCTGTGGGCTCCCTCCAATAGGTCCATGTCCTCCCTGTGCTGGGGACCCAAGAGCTGGATGCAGCACTGCAGGTAGGGTCTCAGCAGAGGGGAGTAAAGGGACAAAGTCCCCTCCCTCATCCTGCTGCCCACAGTGCTTTGGGTGCAGCCCAGGATACAATCCGCTTTCTGGGCTGTGAAGTTGGGAAATAATACACAATGGTAGATGAAAATAAGTAAGGAACTCTAATTAGTTGGGGCTTTTTTAATTGTGATGAAAAAAACCTGAACAACCTTAAAGAAAAATTTGAATTATGCCCTTCACTAAAGATATTTGCATACAACTTCTATTTTTTGGCCAGAACCTTGCCACTTTTGGCTCAAGGTTTACGTTTATTATCTTTGCCCATCTTCCCACTCCCTCTTTTATCCACCTCTTTCTTATATAGGAGCTTATCACTTAGACACTGTTCCAGCAAACATTCCTGCATGCAGATCTCTATTCAAAGGCTGATTTTGATTGTGAGACTGGTCATAGGCATGATATATGTAGCTTCCTGAATGATTTAGAACTTTGGTTTGACTTCTTAGATGTATGTTCTTAGATATATGTAGAGATATAACTTCTTAGAAAATATGTTTATTTTAAAAGAGCAATCATCACATTTGAGAAGGCGCTGTTATTAAAAACTGTATGTTCTTTTGCTTAACACTGCAGAAGGCAGTGAAAAATGAAAATTTAGCCAATCCAAAAGCTGACATAACTAAGTTATCACTGAATCCCTTGGAAATTTTAAAAAGTCCATTAAGTTGACAGCTTGTACTCAAATGGAAGACAGCAGAAATTCACTAGGAGTTTGACTAAATAGGCCTAGAAAACTAAAACAGAAAATACAGCCAGTAAGAACCTCAGCATTTTGGGGGTTGCACCAAAGTCTCTACTGCTACCAGAATAAATAGTGGTAGCAAAAAGTGTTGATGGCAACAGTAAATTGCCAGTATAGCAGTCACTATGGGTGCACTTTGGTACGTATGGTAATACAGAAACAGTACCCAAAAGAATTAACTGAAGAAAGCTTGGTCACTAATAACCTGAACAGAGGAATTTGTTCAAAATATGGAATATAAAGTATAAAATTAAGTGGTGACAAATAAACATTATAGCACTTCACCAGATATTTACTTGATTTATTATAGGGTTTCCGAGGGAGATCCTGTGGTCTACTAAGACCCATTTTAAAACATGCCTAAATTTATTCTAACACAAATAATGAGTCAGATGGAATTGCTATGGTCAGTTAAGTGGGTAATGGATATTTAAAAGCTTTCAAACATCAGTAAATCTGAAAGAGCTCTAACAGAGTACTTGTAGAACAAAAATAATTGGCACTTAAAAAACTGCCTGAGTGTGTATCTGTATAAACTTAGCTACCAGTGAGAGGACAGCAAGTGTTTATGGTACTGTATACCGAGGATATAAAAGGCATACCAAATGCCTGCCAGTTCATTTGCTGATAATCTGTAATGGGTCCAGAGAGGCCATAACTATTGTCAAGAGGCTCTGATTCTCATTTATTTGAAAGTCTTTAAATATCTGCTAGCATAAAAGGATCCTCAGATTGTGTGTGAAGAAAGTAGACAGCAGCTCAGCAGCATATACCTTGCACAGGGCTAAAGGCATTCTGCTGAGAGCTTGTTGAAACTGCCTCTGCTAAAACCCTGTAAGCTAATTTCCACAGACACTGAGTGAGAAGCACCCTAAGCAGAGGGGAAAGAAACCCTTTGGACAACCCTGGTTTTTAGGCACATTCTTTTTTCACCTTTTGAAAATTCACAAGAGAAAAAGAAGGGAATATTTTGTTAGCTACAGATCAGAGTTAGTGGTGAGCTTTCACAAAAAATAGGACAAAGGTTTGGGGTTTCTGTGGATGTCTCGAGAGGAAGAGGATTTCACCATAATTTTTAAAACATCTGCATGAATAGCTATTTTGTCCATGAGCAAGAGGTTTTCAAGAAATTTTGAAACAGCATGCTGGAAATTCTCTGCATAGTAATAACAAAAAAACATTACTGGTATTAATGAGCTATAGCTTATAAAGCTGAGACAATTCAATAACAAATCTGATAAAACTCATTACCACTACAGACTTTTCTCCCCTGGCTCAGATATGTGTGCTCTTAGTTAGGGCAAAGCAGTTGTCTGTATAAACCAAATCCAAGAGAGATCATAGTAAAATCAAAAAATTGTGCCCATAACACATACAATAATAGGGTTTATTTTTTACACACCTTATGTAATAGAATCCATTTTAAAAGCAGTCAAACATAGTTATGTTTGCTTAATTACACTAAAGAATTATGGGGGTAGGAAGACCCCCATTTTTTTTGCTACACTATCAAGTCTTAGCACAATCCTATAAATTGGCTACAGAGACTGTAAACTAATACCCTTATTTGTTTCAGGGTCAGCCAATGGTGAGTTTAATATATCATATCTATGCCTTAGAGATATAGTACAACTTCTGCAACTTCTCTCCCATTCTGTTTGAAAAGTATTTTGATAATCTTTCTCAGAGATTAGTTTGTTCATGCGTTTTCAGCTGCAATTCAAAATGTGATAATACATAATAAAAAGTTGTTGTAAATGTGACTATGACATGACATGGGTGTAGAGGAGCCACCATCTGGTGTATAAGAGACTGTTTCTTTAAAAATCTCTTATTTAAGTTAAACCTCTTTCCAACATCAGAAGAAAAAAACTATTTTACAATGGAATCAAATTGCACTCAGTGTATTCATTTTAAGGCTGTCAGAAGGATGCAAAGAGACTTTATTGTGCATTATTTTTTAATTAAACTTTATGTATAAGCTGTATAATTAGGTTCTTTGCTAGTCTTTGCCCACATAACTATCTGTGAGTTTTATGGGATAATTTCTGATCTTGTCAGAACACAGAGTCTGCAGTTTTGGAAAAGGCTGGGCATGCAGAAGCTACAAAGATAATTCCTCAGACACAAAATAATTTTTTTCATGTTCACAGAATTTTTCAAGAACAGTTCACACTGACCAATTGTTAATATGATAATCCTGCTGAAGTTAGTATTTAGATGCATTGACTACCCAGTAAGTCCAAATGTTAGAGATTAAAATAATATTTTAGTCTCTCAAAGTTTTATTCAGAAGTGCCTCTCTCTTGCATTTGGGATGGACTACTGGCTTCTCTTGGTAGTCTCTCTGTCTTCACAGCTGAAGGTAAATTGCAATAGCACTCTCCTAACCTTGATGTTGGCAAAAGTGAGTACACTGTAAACTTCCTAAGTCTTGCCATGTTTTATTTCACGTGAGTAACCCATGTATCATCTTTCCATTGCATTCATATTAATTAAAAATCGTGGGGTGCCTTGTATAAGTAGATTTTAAGTGGTGACATTGTAAGTTGGCACTACAGCCAAAGTAGCTTTCCCAAGTGCGTTTTCAGGAGATAGGGGAAGGCTGCAGCAGCTACATTGGAAACAATGCTGGAGCTGAAACTTCGTGCACATGAAAGATTGTCTAGAAATGTTTCTGCAGTTTTCTGGCAGAGTTTGGGGGCAAAAGTAATTTGATTTTGCTCTACAACTCTAATTTTAAAAGAGTATCTTATAAAATATAGTTATCTGCGTTAACATAAAAAGCCCTTTTTAATTACATATCAAAAGAAGAACTGGATTTTGAACCATCAGATACTGGACTTCTGTCCAGAAACAGCCTTCAGAGTATATTTCATGCATAGATCAACATATAAGTGCAAGCAACTCCCTATTTTTCAGGCATCTTCTTCACGGTTTATAGACAAATAATATTCTTAATTTTGCCAGAATCGCTCCATTGCAGTGATCTTCCATCAAACATAATAGAAAAATTTTAACTCTGCAAAATTTTTGAACAGACAATCTTTTTTTGTATAATAGAATGCTTTTAGAAAATTAAAGGACAAAATAAATTTAACTCACAGTTTTTACAAGAATTTCTGCAGAAATCTGTTAAACTGCTGTTGACTGCTGCTGTTTTGATCCCAAATAAATACAGCAGGGTTTAAAGATTTTAAATGAAGAGCCCACGTACCCTTCCCAAGTTCAGACCACGTGATAGGTTAAAAACATGTTTAGGCATGTGAACTATGCTACTGAAATCAGAATAGAAGCAAAACTTACTAAAATCTTTCTTCTAGTGATTCCATATAAGTAAACATTTTGTTGGAAGCAACATTCTTGCTGTGTTAAATCATTTAATTTATGCTATATAATTTATTTAGTCCCTTCCGTGTAATATTACAAGCACCACTCTGTGGAAATACTTTCCTTAAAAAGACCAAAGTGAGGTTGGAAAAAATCAGTGTCTGTACAAAAGTTCACTGCAGAGCTTTTCTTTTCTGAATAGGAAAGCATTTTTCTCCATGGAAACATGATATGGAGTTTAATAGGAGTCTACTTACTGCTGGGAGCTGTGTTTGTTCCCTGTTTAGGACACCCTCGGGAGCATAGGGAAGAGGATTCTTATCAATTGGTTTATTTTATAAAAATAAACATTTAACGTAAAAACCTTCAGCAACCCCTCTCCTTTATACTTTCTGGGCTTCATAAAGGTGCAGAGGGCATGAGCTAGTATAGAAAAGGCATTGAAATTTTGGCTTATGCTGGCACATCAATGGCTTCCTCAGGATATGCTCCCAGTCACCTGAGCTTGGCCATTTTATTGAATGTCCTGTGTTGTAGTTGCCAGACTAAAATATTTTCTTCCTCTTTTTTTTTTTTTTTAACATCTTCTTTAAAATTTGCATAGTGTGTATATAGTTTTTGTTCAAAGGAATGAAAGAAAAAGAAGAACAATTCAAGTTACAACATAGGCTCTCTGCATTACTGTGTTTTCACTTTTCTCCTGAATCGAATAGTGGTTCTATTTATTCCAGTTAAAAGCACAAAACAGGCGTTATTAAGGATGTAAAAGATTAGTGCTAACTTTTGCCATATTACCATTGTAATATTTTACAAGCTCTTCGTCCTTGCTGTGTGTTCTCATCTTGGAGTATGCTGATGGTCTGGTTCCTTCCCTGAAGGAAGAAATGGCGATTGCATTCATTTTCTTTTAATAAACAGTCTTACCAGAATTAAGAAGATAATCTGTATTAGCACTGAATAGCCTTCATTGCTTGCATCTGTGTTCAGTTCTTAGTCTTATCGCAGTGTTCAGGCAGCCTGGACTTCTCATTTAGGAAAAAGAACTGGAGCAAAGCACAAGTTTTCTTCATAGCTGCTGGGAATCATAGAATGATGGCATATCAGGTGGGAAGGGGATCCAGGGATCATCTGATCCAACTTTCTTGGTAAAAGCACTGTCTAGACAAGATGACCCAGCACCTTCTCCAGCTGAATCTTCAGAGTGTCCAATGTTGAGGGATCCTGCACTTCACCAGGGAGATTATTTCAATCCCTGGTTTTTCCCATTGTGAAAAATTTTCTTCTTGTGTCTAATCCAAATCTCTCCAGGAACAATGTATGGTCTTTTTTTTCCATGTAGTTTCTTGTAAAAGGTGAGTATCTAACTTCTTTGTTCCTTTTATATACTGGAACATGGTGATAAGGTCTCCCTTGAGCCTTCCCTTCTGAAGGCTGAACAGCCCTGTTCTTTCAGCCTTTTATCATATGGCAGGATTCTCAGTCCTTTGGTCGTCTTTTTAGTGGTGCTCTTGTTGATGCAGCCCAGTGTCCTATTTGCTTTCTTTGCTGCAGCAGCACATCACACTGAGCTTGTTGTCCACCAGGACCACCAGATCCCTTCCCACAGAGCTGATCCCTTACTGGGTAGATACCAGTTTATGCTCCACTCCCAGACTATTTTTCCCCAGGTACAAGATCTTACACTTGTCTTTGTTGAGTTTTGTGATGTTAGCTCACTCTTCCAGCCTATCCAGGTCTTCCTGCAGAGTGCTTCTCTTTCCAATTTGTCCATTTCCCTACTCAGTTTGGTATTGACATCAGTGTTCATCAGGGTACACTTGATCTCATCATGCAGATCATTTGTGAAAATAATAAACAGCCTTGAGACCAGGACTGATCCCTCGAGGACCTCACTTGTGACAAGCTGCCAGTTCTAAAAGGAACTATTTGCCACCACTCTGGGTGTGTCCTGCCAACCAGTTCCCCATGAGCCACATGGACTCATCCAGGCTGGAGCACATCAGTTTCTCTAGGAAGAAGCTGTGGGAAAACATATTCAAAGCCTTGTTGAAATGCAGGTCCACTATGTCCACCACTCACCCCACTTCAACAGAGCAGATTACTCTGTCATTAAATGCCATCAGGTTTGTCACATACTATTTGCCTTGGGTTAATCCGTTACAGATCATGTGCTTCATCTGACTTGTGATGGCCCTAGGAGGATTTGTTCCATAACTTTCCCAAGACCTGAAAGTTAAGACTGGATGAGCCTGTAATTTTTGGGATCCTTGTTTTAGGCTTTCTTGTAGATGGGGTTGACATGAGACTTCTGGGATCTCCATGATCTCAAAGATTATGGAGACCAGCCTTGCAGTGATGTCAGCCAGCTTCCTTGACACCCTTGGGTGGATGTTGTCAGGGCTCAGTGATTTGTAGGGGTCAAGCTCCTGTGATACTTCATGCACCAGCTCCTCCTTCACTGACAATGGGTCCGTGTTTTCATCAACGTGGATTCTCGTTCCCAAGACCAGGCGCCCAGCAGTGCTGGTGAAGACAGAGGTGAAGAAAGTTTTGAGAACCACTGCATTTTCAGTGTTGTTGATGACTAATTAACCTCTCCTGTTTAACAGTAGGACAATTTTTAGCTTCTACTTCTGCTTGTTGTTTGGGTACCTGAAGAACCCTTTCTTGTATTTTTTGACTTCTCTGTCCAGTTTCAGCTCAGTCTGAGCTTTTGCTTTTTAGACTCCATCTGTGCACACCCTGCCAATGCCCTTGTATTTCTTAGTGGATGTTAATCTGCTTTTCCATCTGTGGTACACTTCTCCTTTGGTTTCTGAGCAGACTCAGAAACTCACAGTTAAGCCAAGGGAAACCTCTTGCTCTGCTGACTTTCCATACTTGTTAAGGGGATGAACTGCTCTTGTATTTCCAGGAGAGCATGCTTGAAGCACTCTAGCTTAGTTCCTTTATCGTCCATGGAATGCTTCCTAACTGACCATTGAGTAAGCTGAATTTCATGAGTTGTAAATCTAATACCTTTCCCTTAGTACTAAGTTTCAGCATGCTCAGCCAGATCCTGAAGTCCAACTATGTGGTGATGACCACAGCCAAGGCTGTCACTGATAAAGATATTACAAAGCAGGTTTTCTTGGTTTGCAAGTAGCAAGCCCAGCAGTGCCTGATTCCTGGTTGGCACGTCCAATGTTTTACGAGGAAGCGGTTCCCTGTGCATTCTAGGAATTCGATGAATATTACGTGAGCTAATGAATCGTTTTTCTAACAAATATATGGGTAGTTGAAGTGATCTGTGAGAGGTTCTGTTGACCTAAAGCTTGCTTTAAATAACACAAACATTGTTTTTTTGGCCTTATCTTCTTGACTTGATGTCGGTAGCAGGTGCCTACTCTATGATCCTCATTGGAGACAACCATTTTGATTTTGACCCAGAGGAATTCAATTGGGCTTCCACAATCACCATAGCTGACTTCTATACAGTCAAGCTTCTCCTTAACATAGAGCATGACACCTCCTCCTTTTCTTACCTGCCTGTCTTTATGTGACAGCCTTTAGCCATCCATCATGGTCCTCCAGTCATGAGTTGTCCCACCCTGTTTCACACATTCCTACTTTCTGACTGGGCACAGAGCTCCCGTTCCTTGTGCCTGCATGCATCCAGGCTGCATGCATTGGTATACATACACTTGACATGGTTGATTGTCTTCTGTTTCTCATCTCGGAAGGCAGATAAGGAATGTTTGTCCCTGTTCTGGTTGACCTGGCTTATTCCCTACTTGCTTGCAATGGCATGGGTATTGCCACTTTGGACCCCACCTGCCGAGTCCTTCAGTTTAAAGCCCACCTCACCACAGTAGCCAGCCCACTGCCAAAGATTCCCTTGCCTCTTCGTGACAGGCGGATCCCATTTCTCCCTGACACACTAAGACTCATCAAAGACTGTCCAATTGTCATAAAAGCCAAAACCCTCATGACTGCACCAGCCACAAAGTCAGAAGCTGTTTTGCATTATGCATCTATTTTTTGGCTTCATCTTTTTCTCCAAGTGGTAAGGCAGAAGGAAAGATAACTTGTACACTTTTGCTTACCCTCTCAGGGTTCTGTAGTCTTCCCTGACTGTGGCCCAGGTTCCAGCCTGCCATGTCATTTATGCCTACATCAAAGGGTAGCAGTGGGAGAGTATTGTGTGTTCATGACCATTTGTGGCACCCTCTTGGGAACATCCCAGACCTTAGCTCCTGGAATGCAGCACATCTCCAGTGGCTGTCAGGCTGGCAGATGGGCACCTCAGTGCCCCTTAACAAAGAGTCACCCACTATGAGTCTTCATAGTTTCTTTTCACTGCATGCTGCTGGTACAGTTTCTCCTTGCAGACCTTGCTCCTCATAGGTGTCTACAGCTGTTAAAGCTTCATATGTGGTTTTGGTGGGAATGCTGGAGGGTGGGGAATGAAGCAGAGTCCTGCTTTTGGTCATCACCAGGGTCCAAGGTGCCTCCTTGTCTGTGGTATCTGCCACAGAAACCACCTATCTATCTCCATCTCTGTGCCTCTAATGCTGCACAGCCTTTTAAGTGTTTCCTGGCTCTCCTGATGCAACTGATCATCAGCCTGTGCTCATCTTTGATAGGTCACCTTTTCTCTGGGAGAAAGGTCTAGGCTCTTGTTGCAACCTACCACCCATACTGAAGTCTCTTTCCTTATTAGTCCCATATGGCTGGAAGCATCAGAAGCTTTCTCTGTAGAATTGCAGGGTTTAGCACAGCCTGGGTTTCCCTTCTTCAATCAGTCAACAATACGCTTGGTACTGGTCACTTCCGAGGCAGGTGTTGACATTTATACTACATTAACAAGGAAAATGTCATCTGGCATTCATGGAAGATAAAGACTTTTTCTCTCCAAAAATAATAGGGTCAGAGCACAGGAAAGGGGGTTATATACACCTTAAAATAATCTGCATTCTGTGTGACAGCATGATAACAATAGATAAGATTGGATCAAATTCACCTATGCTATTGCAGCTTTGACTTTCATTTAACAGTATTTTCAGAATTTACACTTGGTCATAATAGTCACCATGGTGGCAATTATAGGCTTCCAGCAAGGGAAGTTTTTTGCTCACTATTGTTGTTGAGAATGAAAACCTACCTCCCCTGTTGGACCTATATCATATTAAAATAATATTGATCTTGTTACACAGCGTAAGGTTGATTGACCTTTAGGCAAGGGGAAGTGTAAGGCTAACAAGTTAAATGCCATTGAAAACAACTGGCTAAATCATAAATTCAAACTGACCTGGTTTACGTATCTGTGACTTAAGGAAGAAATTTGGAGATGTTGGATAAGATCCAGGCCTAAACAACTGAAAGAGACTAAAATACTCAACTTTAGTTGATTAAAGATATTCTGATCCTGTTTTTCTCTGGTGTCTTGACCTTACTAAAGTTCACTTAGTATGTAATGGAAAAAACAACTGGTTTGATAGCAAAATACAGGAAATGCCTTCAATCATGCCTGATTACAGTAGCAGCTTTTCCTCGGGTTTGTTGGGGTTTTTTTCAGAATACTCTCTGTGTGTGCCTGAAACAATGTAGAATAATAATGCTTTGGAGCCCTGTATTTGGTGTGTCAAAGCAGAGCAATTAGATGTCTGGCTTTTTGATGGATGTGCATGTAGGGAGTTTTTGCACAGGAGAGCTCCATGTGACCTAAGTGAGAAAAAATAAGAACTATTAGAGGGCATAACTTAAAAGCCTAGAAAACTGTGTGTGTGGCAATTCCACCATGACTGAGAAGACAAATGCAGGTCTTTTTAAGAAATCTGCCTTTGACTTTCAACCACGAAAATTGAAGTTTTACAACTAATTTGAATGAAATCTCTATCTGGAATAAAGGAAGCCAGGAAGCAGCTTATAATAAATATACACAAAGGCTCAGATTCATCTCACCTAACTTTAGGAACACAACTGAAGCTTCCGAGTCAGGCTCCTGCTTCTCCTGGAGTACATTTGCAGTCAGTGGCGTAGGACAGACTGCTTTAGGGAGCTGTGCAGCCCACATGTTCAGTGTATCATCTGCTTGAAGATATCTGTGGAGATGGCCATGGTGGGAGTCTGGGGCAAAATATGGTACCTCAATTATCTCCTATGACTGGTGGCACAAATCTAGTCAGAACACAGCAACATACAGGATAGAAAACTAAAACCAGAACAAAATGTTTGAGAGCTCTAGTTACATTCATGTTTAAGGTGAATTTTGAATATTGATGGAATTGGGGTTGATTACAATATATGTTTTAATTCTGTTTTTCCTGATAACTGTATAAGATAAAAGATCCTTGTTGTGGGTTATTAAGTAACAAGAATTCATTGGTGAGATAGCTCAATGAGAACTGCTACAGAAGTGGAAAGTGCTACCTAGATATGCATGCAGTTGTTTGGTGCATGTTTTCCTACTCTGTATGAGAAAGCTTCAGGCCAAACTTGGAAGGAGAAGAAGGAATCTCAGTCTTTTTGGTTAGACACAGAAACTGTAGGCCTGAAATGGAAGTGCTCTTTTCTTTCTGCTTGCGTGGTTTGTCAAATGATAATGATTTTGTCATCCTACCTACTAAGGTAACTGAGGGGAAAAAAAAAAAAAGAAAAACAACATTGCTTTTGATTTCCAAAGAAAAAACTTTTGAGCAGATCCAAACTTCATTAAGATGTCTACTGATAAATTTGCTTTCTAAGGTTCTCGTAACATTTTTTCAGAACTGAGTTTTCAAAACTTGATCTAACAAGCTTTATTAGCTTCGCACTGTCTTTCAACAAGTGGTTTTATCAAATAATGATTAAGTATTTCTTTCTTTAAAAGGATTACAGACATACATAGTAGGCACTTTTTGTTTGTGCTCCACCTAACCTATTGTTATAATACACAATCTTATTTTTATGTTATTTGAGATAGAAAAATAAGAGCACCTCACAGAGTAGCATAACCACAGTTTGAGTCAGTCCTTGGCTAAGCCTGGGGATCTCTCTTGTCTTCAGTGAGATCACCAAGGTGTCAGTGAGGACAAAGTTTATCACGTTACATATTTAGCAATGACTTAACACGTTGGCTTTCTAGTGGAGGCTGAAACAGGTAAATATAAGTAATATCATCAGCAGTAGGACAGATTTCACCCCATTGTTCCCACCCTGAATATGCAGAGCCAGTTAAGCCAGCTGAAGTTTTCAAGGAAAAAAATAAGAAAAGGGTGGTTTAAACTGAAGTAGTGAGAGTGAGAATGAAGGAAGAAAATCCCTGAGGGAACTACTGATAGCTTTAATTTGGGACACTCAGCAGGATGGGGGGGGACCAGGACCTGCAGGCAGCTCAGCCCCCATACAGAGACAGTCCCTGACTCTGGAGCACCAGGCTGCGGCTGTTAACTTTACTTTCACAAAAAGCTCTGAACAGTTTGTGTTTTCACCCAGAGAGAAAAACAAAGGGTTTTTAAAATCTCAAGAAGCCTTACAAAATGGGAAAATAATTTGGTATCTAGTTTAATAGCAAGTTTATGAGGCAGGTGGTTTGTCCATGCAGTAGGCTTAATATGAAGCCAGGTCCATTCATGGTGTTCTTATTTGGTACAAAAATTCCAGGCCTGTGGGCCATAGGGAGGGAGAGTTGCCACTGGGATCCTACAAAAAGCTTGTCTAAATCAAGTCTTTGGCAGTAAGCTAAGTCAAGAAGCAGCATTGTAGTGCTGTATCGCATTCCTATCTCAGACCCATGGAAAAATTGTTGCATTCCCAGGTGTGGGAGTCCTGAAGGCTGAGGTTTATAAAGTAACATGATGTGAATGCTAAGGCAACCTTCTCTTGAAAGAGAAATAGAGACCGCTCCCTTCTGTGCTTAGCCAATTTTAGAGAATGTTTTACATAATGCATATTTGAACTTGTACATATTTCACTTAGGTTCACAAATAAAAATGTGAAAATAATAAGAAAGGAAAAGTCATACAAAGGAAAGCTGTTAAGTACAATATATTTATTTGCCTGCACATTATTTAAAGGAAACCCAGCATAATAAGATAAGCAGATCAGGCACAGTAATGTCCTAAGCTGCTACCGACAATTGTAATAAAGTTATGGTCAAAGCCAGTAGAAAGCCATATAAAGAAATTATTTTAAAGAAAATGGTTTTGTGCTATTATGAAAGTCATTGGTTTCCTTAAGCTACTGGAAATTAATATTAAACCTTTGTTCAATATGTCATTAAGACATCAGGAAACAGTTAGGACCATGTAATACATCCAGCCTTCTTTTCTATTTTGGGACCTTGCTAACCTGAAAGATTTCTCAGTGGGGGGCACTGCTGAGAGGTGATGTTATACATCTACGAGGGCTTACAGAGCCATAGGCAGTGATCATGTGTTTCTCTCCCTCTTATGTCTTTGGTGGATAGATAACACACTGACTTTTGCTACATCCCACTTGCCATCTCTGCCCCCCTTTAGTCCACAAATCATTTGTGCAAATGGCAGGGTGGGTGGTGGATGTTGTGTTATATAAGGAAAGTAAATGTGTGTGTTTTTTAAAATAAATATGCCTGACAAGAGAATGTCACTATGGTCACGTTAAAAGTGAACACTTCCCATTTGTGTCTAGCCTGCTTTCTGAACTATCACTGTTTTCTTCAATTAAAATTAATTATAGTATTTCTGGCTTTATTTGAAACCAAGTCTATGATAGTAATTAATCTGCCATTAGCTATTATACACACTGATACACATCAGAATAAGGTGGATTCACTTCATTCCAAACTTGACACTGGAAAGTAGCAGTTTTCAAGGCTGCACAATGGGTTTTTCTGTGTATTACTGAGTACAAATCTACTACAGTGTTTGTGTTATATATTATCTGTATTATTTGATGATATCAAGTAATGTAACAGTGACAAAAACTGTGTATCATAAATTCAGTAACTATTTAATGGATCAACATAAAAACAAAGCAGAAAATTTCCAAGACTTTCAGTTAATCACAGGCAAAACTGAGACATCCTACAACAACAAAAGCAGCAGAACCATCTTTTTCTCGCTGTTAGTCTCACTCAGGTTCCCACTACTTCCTCTCTGCTGACCCAAACTGCTCTACTGTCATGAATTCACTCACAAGTGTGAACAGTCCAGTGTGTCCCCTATTTTTTTGCTCCATAGATAAGGGAGGTCACTGGTAGAACTTAATACCCAACAACACTGCAATTATTGCCTGTTAATGCTCAGTAACCTCAGAAAGTGTGGGTTCATTCTTCCTCCTAGCGATTTTCAAATGGGAAAAAATTATTATTATTATTAATTTGTGTTTTCTTAGTAGATGTGGTTTAAATTTTCCAATTTATCTCTGATGTGTTGCAGAGGAGGAAAACAGGGTTGTGACTAAAATACTTAGAGCAACAAAAGAATCCACTCTGCAAGTACAATCCCCTAATATATCTGTCCTTTTCTGTTTATGTGTGGAATCTGAGATGAAGTTGGTGAGATCTAATCGCTAAAGAACCTAACATCAGAACTTGAAAATTGTTGACTTTCCTTTATGTTTTCTAAGTACTTCCATATATAATTTCATCTTGGTTAGAATTGTAACCAATACATTAATTATCAGTATTTTGAGGACACCAAAGAGGAAATTTGTGGGTGTATGAGAGACCTGATGTTGTAGGTGAGCATCTTTGTCTCGTAAGCAACTTTGATATCACTGAGTAACAAAGAAAGTAATTATAGGAATGTAGAAGTCTTACTGAAACAGATAAAAAAATCATCTTGTTAAAATTACTAGTTGCTATGATGAACATATTGTCTTCAGTTATGAATTTCAGTAGCACTAGTAAGTAGAGAATGATTCTGATGGTTTTCCATGTTGTTGTAGGGAGTTTCCTTTTTACCTTCTGTGGTTTCTTGTGTGAACAGTTTGTCTATTTAAAGCCTGAAGAGAGGATGTGATTTTCCCATGCAGGCAAACAATAGCAGTGATTTCAAATACACTATTGAAAGGGTTTATTGCAGTTGAAAGTCACCAAAAAAAGGGGTTGTTCAGTAGTTCCATACTTTAGGCTTTTGTTGCATTCAAATCTTTCTGAATGTTGATGTCCTACAGATGTTTAATCCTTTTAGGATTTACAATCTTTAACTTTTACCTTATAAGTAAATGTTCCTGCTTCCATTGTTGTTATTTGTATGTAATAATTATTTGCTTCATTCTGTGAAATGTTGCTCAATCTACAGTCAGAGTAGAAGTGGTAAAATGGCCACTGTAAAGTGGTTGATTGCCAGCTTGTGATCCTATTTCTCAGCTGCTTGATCTTGTTCTTCAAATATGTATTTATTTAGTCACTGCTATTTACTGTGTTGAAAGGCTACTGTTAGTAATGTTTGGCAGACTTTCTGATTTTACTGGTCCAGACCCATCTTGATTGTTTAACTGCCTTACTTTCAACAAGAAAATTGTTTGTTATCTAAATGACACTTGTGACACGCAGTGCCACTCACACAGGACACTTATCTCTCTGGCTACTGGTGGGATTTGGACTTTGAGAACCCAGTCCTATGGACTACTCATCCACTGAGCCTTTGGAGGAAGCCAAGGCACTCAGTGTCTCATGGCACTGGCGTGTGGAGGAAGGAATGAGCATTACAGAAGTTTTCGCACAGGTTACCTGTAGTCAGCATGCTCTTCTGTTCCAACTTGCAGAAAGCTAACTCATAATCCTGATTGTTTCTTGTGATACTGCCAATCATTTCAGCTTCTGAGGTGATTGTGATGCTGGCAGGTATGCAGAAGTAGAGACTAAGGCTTAAATTTCTGTTTAAAGCTTTCTCAGAAACAAACCTGCCCCCCCCTCCAAAAAAAAGGAAAGAAAAAAAAAACAACCCACAGCATTTCATGTGATGCCTGCTCAAGTCAACTGAAGTGACTCTACAAAGCATCTTGGCAAAAAAACAAAGGAGAGAAACAGCTTAATGTAGTATTGCTGCATTCAAGAAATCTGAGCATTCTCCTGGCTTAACTGGTTAGGTTGTTTGCAGTTGCATGTAATTAATTACTCAGGTTCTAGGAACTCATTTTGTCAGACACAGATGACTTTCTTACTTGCTACAAAGAGAATGCAAAATGAGAAAAAGAAGAATTTAATAGATCTTTGTCATTGAGCTATCCGACACTGTATTATTTGGTATGTTCCGATTCAGAGGTAGACAAATGGCACTAAATCCAGGAAACAAATAAAAGACAGAATGGATCAGAATGGAACAATCTGTACAGACGATTATTTTACATTCCAGATATGGCTGTGTACTTTACTTTTGGAGGAGTAGAGAGCTGGCTGTTTCTTGGAACCATTCTGAGGGGAATACAGGTCTAAAAGTTAAAGTTTTAATTTTTTTTCAGTGAGGCTGCTGCTTTGGAAAGACAAGCTTCCCTGACAACTATTTTCTCTTACTTTTTCATATGTTTCCTTTTCTCTGTATGTTTTTGCTTGTTGGGGTTTTTTTTCCTGTGAGGTGTTAAATAGCACATTATCTATACCCGCTCTCATATTTCTTGAGTTAACTAAGATTTCTTTTTCAAAAGTTGTAGAATTAGAGGGATTTGATGAGGTTTGTGGAGGGTTTTTCTGGCTAATTTTTTTTTAATCTGGCAATGGTAAATTGGCAGAATAATTTTTGGTGCAAGCACTTTTATGGACTATGATAATCTTGTGGGCTAGCTATGAATTTGGCACTTTGGCAGACTGCCAGCTTACCTTTTAACCCCTCATGTGTACTTTGACAGGAGTCATGCTGCTGTTGTTTTAGCCTCTTCCAAATGTCTTTTGAAACTCTGGTGCACTTTGTGATAACACAAATCTACTGGTATTACATTTCATTATTGCGTGAGTAATTAAGTTGATGTCCTCAGTGCCCTCAACAGAGTTTTGGAGAGGCTTATAGGCTTCACTGCACTGTTTTGGCTTGATAAAGGGCTCCCAGATGTTTTCCTTCTGTCAAGTAAGATTATAGTTTGGTAAATGGTAAAAAAAGTTGAATTGACTTGTGCTTTTACAGACAGGCTTAAAATTTCATTGTTACTCGTTACAGGTAGTCATAATTTAATAATTAGACTCTTCCTAGTTTTCTCTTGGCTCAGTTTGTTTGTTCTGTTTTGCCACTGTCAAGTTAAATTTTTATGACTAATTTCTGTGTCTTATACAAATCCTTAAGGAAATAAAGAGAATGGTTGTTTTATCCATTATATGGTGCCTTACTGGTAGTGTTTTATTAGTGGTGAATTTTCTCTTAGCTTAGGAGTTTCCTGGATTATTGACTGTATCTCCATTCGAGTGCCTGGCTACCATATGGATGGCGTTAAATGAAAGTTAAATGATTTTATGCCCTAACAACTCCAGTGTGTCACCTACCTGCACAGGGAAGTCCTGCAATCAGAGTTAAGATATAATTTCAGAGTCTTCTCATAAACACTTAATACTTAAAACACTTAATAAAGGTGGATCCGTTTTTCTAAGCAGCCTCTCGAATTTCTTCGGTTCCTGTCATAATTATGTGTATTATGACCTTCTTTCTCACAGTCTGTTGTGATGATGGCTGTAAGTGATTCCAAGATTACATCAAACATAATTATACTTTGATTTCTTTATCTGAACATCTTGACTTCTTGAAATATACCTTGTATTCTTCCTTAGTTAAGGAACATCCAAGATAACACTGCACTGGGAAGGTTAAAAGCTACAGCTACAATCTTGTTTCCTTCTTCAATCTGCAAGAGCCTTACCCTGATGATCACATTCTGTTTGATGTTGCTATAGTCCTGTTTGAATGCAGGTCTTTTTATTGTAGCACTTGTAATCACTGAAGGAGCAGTTTTGGGAAGGCACATGATTTTTGAAACAGGGAGCTTTGTTTTGTTTCTTTGACTTCTTGTGTGGGGGACACAGAGCTGTTGATATCTGTTTGCCACGGCATTATGTTGGACGATTCTTGCAAATCACTTTGCAGAGGTAGGAAGAGATGGTTACTTGAGGGTTTAAATGGTTATATGTAGGGGGTTATGTGGCAGCCAGCTGGATCTTGGATTGTTTAGGGACTGCTGAAATTAATGACCTTAAGGAATGATAAAATGTGTAGTCTGCTCCAAGGGGCCATACATGAGTGACCACTGAGGACCTGCAAGAGCAGCGTAGCTGATCCAGAGATAGCGAAGTGTGATGTAGGGGATATTCCTTGCAATAAACATTTCTACAGCCAGAGTATACTTCAGCCACATAAACCATATCTGACAAAGCTAGTTTATGTAGGAGACAGGGGTTTTACTGTTACTGTGGTAAATATGACTTTATTGTGCCATGTCAGACTTCTTTTACACACACAAACCACTTTGTAATGTGTACATAACACAACCTATCTCTACATGCACAGTAAATCCTCCAGTGCTTCCCAGTGTCTGATTTGTAGATGTATCATTGCAATGTGCAAGGATTATGCAGACCTTGACTGGCAAGTCCATTGTGTCCCAGAAATAGCTGATTTTTATGTTGGTTTGTGTACCTGCTTGAGGAACATATGGGCCAGCATGTTTAAAAATGTAAAAAAGCCAACCTAAAATCCACCTACTGAAATTGGTGTGAGAAGCAGAAAAGAACATTTCTGGGGAAACCCCAGCATACTGTAGCCTTGGATATGTCCACAAAAACTGTTAACTTACTGCAGCCTTGGAAGGGCTGTTTAATCAACTAATGTGTATAAATGTTTCCTCCATTTGGTGGCTGTGGTTCTGAAGGCTGGGATCTGATAGGGAGACATTTCTCTGGAAGAAATTCTCTGAGTAAGGTGAAGAATTCTCATCCCTCACACAAGTCAAATTTGTTGGCCTGACAGATTTTTGCAAAAAAACCCCTCATCTTTTCACAGGCTTTTGGGGTGAAATTCATTTACAGAGGCTGGCATGGGATTTTATTCCTCTTCTCTGATTTAGAGCTTGCCTACAAATACACGCAATCTTTTTTTCATCAACTCAACGTAAGGAAATTTGTTGAATTATTCTAGGAAAAAGAATTCTGATCAGAAAGTGTCAACAAAGTCACCTAAAAACCTATGTTCTGCTTTTGATTCTCACTTCTCTATGCATTCATACATACAATATGATACAGATATATATATATATAATGTCTAAATATACTACATATCTTTAATATACATCAGAGATACCTAAAAGCCTAGGCAGAAATATAAAAATCAAATGTTTTGATACACATGCAATATAAGTGGGATTTTTTTGCCTTTGTTTTATGTTTGTGTTATTTCTACATGATGAAGAGGTTTTAATTGTGTGGGGGGCAGTTCATGTAAGTGTGAGTTCTTTTATGCACTGACTTTCCAGATCCTTTTGTAATTAAGTGTAAGGCAAGTGGCAGGTAAGTTAAATGATATCTAGCACTTACTGTGTTGGAACATGAAATAACCATCAATGATATATTTAGAAAATATGCAGAGGGCAAGACAGGAAAGGTGGATAGCCTTTTCTCAACCTTTTCTTGACCTGATCCAATTTAATAAGCAGACAATTGTGCGGTTTTGACACAAAGACATTTGTACAACAAGTGATCAGAAGCAGCTGCTAAGATACGGTGTTTAACAATGAATGCAAAATATTCCTGTGAAATTATTTTTGAGCAGGCTTAAGCTGCAGAAAATCGTGCTCCTGGGGATGGGAATGGAAATGTTGTTTTTCATCCCTCTCATTGCAATCTGAACTTTGAATTGCTACTATAACTTAAGAATCAAATTCAAAGTAATCCAAGTTGGAAAATGCCTATTCACTCAACCCATATGCTAGAGAATGAATAAATTGGTACTCCTTGCTTAGTGCTAATGCAAAAAATAGATAATGGCTTCATTGACCTACTCCACATTGACAGAATGATAGATCCATAGGAAACAAGAAATTGAGATCTTTTCCAAACTTTTCTGATGCTGCCTTGAATAAATAAAAGCTGTGCTTTCATGCAGCTAAAGGGAGTAAAAGCTTAGTCTTATAAAATGCTTGTAATTGCCTGCTTCTGTATTTTATTTCCTTTAACTAGGTCTATTTAGTGACTGCTACCAACATTTTATGCACACACGTGAAGGACAGTTTCTCAGTGGTGTTTGGGAATCCATTGTCAAATCCTATAGTTTATTATAAAATTCAAGAGCACATGATCAAAATTTGAGAGTTGATTTAATTTGAGGCCTTTGTATTTCAGGGACCTGAAACTGGACAATATTCTTCTGGATGCAGAAGGCCACTGTAAACTGGCTGACTTTGGGATGTGCAAAGAAGGGATTCTGAATGGAGTGACCACCACGACGTTTTGTGGCACACCTGACTACATAGCTCCAGAGGTATTTTTTTGCACTGCACTAAGAGTACAGATATTCATCACACTGTTACAGGAGTAATTTTAGACACTATTTACATGTAGATGAAAACATTCAAGATGCAGACTAGATTCTGCTGTAGTTGTGCTTAGGTAGTCTTGCAGAAAATGGTTACGGCTCACAAGCACTCTTCCTTGATGATAGGAGTGTTTTTTTCTAGTATTTGTTTCCTGAAATTATTCTTCTCAATTTGCTCATTTCTGACTCAGCATCATTATGATGATTTTTAGCAGCCTTTAGTAGTTTAGTAGTAATCTTTAGTAGTTATAAAAATGTTTTTATTTTTTAGTGAGATTTAAAAGAACATATTCATACAGAAGAAGCCATGTGTTTGGTGTCTATTTGTCTACAGCCTTTGCGGGAATACAATTTTTCCTTTTTTAAAAATATCTGTGAGTGAAAGATGCTACGCTTGTGCTGCTTCCTAGACTTTCACAGAATGCTATTTCATAGCACAGAAAGATGGAAAACTACATATAGATGCTTCATATTAGTTGGCAACATTTCAAGGTGTTCATTGGGTAAAAGAAATAGCTGAGAGCAGTGTGGCTTTTGCATATGCCAGATTTTAACATTATGAGTTGCATTTCAAAGTGCGTAAAATGAACCAATATTGAACAGTTATTCTGCTAAGCAGGCTCAATTGAGTTAGTAACCTGTGCATCTCTCCACTTGAAGATTCAGTGTACAGGTTTAATGAAAGGTGTTGTGGCTTGGTGTTTCACTGAACATAAATTTGCAGTGGGGAAAAATGTTTGTTATTCGCTAGAGACAATAATCATAAATCCA
The DNA here is from genome assembly GCA_013400315.1 of Bombycilla garrulus. Lineage (NCBI taxonomy): Eukaryota > Metazoa > Chordata > Aves > Passeriformes > Bombycillidae > Bombycilla > Bombycilla garrulus. Next base: position 1,232,586 of record VXBU01014508.1, read on the forward strand.
TACTGTTAGCATTCATCGCTGTCCAACTTTGGTAGCACAACTGATGAGGTGTGAATCATCTTGAAACTACCATAATGCAAATGTGTCTTACTGAGCTTGAAAAGTATTCCAGCATTAAGAGAAAATAAGTATCAGCATGGTAGTTTTGGCTCTGTATGAATTTTTTTCTGATTCAGTATACTAATTGAGTCCTTTGACAAATTCTTTGAAAATTATTACTGAAAATAAAGCAATAATGATAACCCAGGAACTTTTACAGAGGCTTCCAGTTTGTCACCTTAATTGCAGAAGTTTACCTCCTGCTTCCATTTCTCTTGCACCATGGTGATATGTTTTAATTCCTTTTCTTTAGCAGTATCTAAATTCCAAAGAGTGTCCAGAACACTTGAAAAGTATACACCTAATTTTCTTTATTTGGTGGCAATAAAATATGATTTTCTTTCAGTGAAGAATGTGGTTGGGTCCAGACCTGTGTATCTAAATGTTAAACTCATTTTATGCTAAGACTGAATTTGGTTTTATACTGGTCTTGTTTCCCAACTACAGCACTAAGCTCAGGCAGTTCACCACAGGATTTCTCACTTCACTGTTAAGTGTTGTATAGGGACTGGTATATAAATACTGGAGTATTTGTTGCCATTCCAAGTCATTTTAAGGCAGCCAGCTTCACCTTAAGTAGACACCCACTTTCCTTTTCCCTGGTTCCCTGTCATGCTGAACCAATGCAGCCAAACTGCAAGCCTCTTTCCAGTGAAAAGGAGACAAGAATTAGACTTGTTCCTGGTACAACAGCAGTTCTGTAACACCAAGCACTGCTATAAAACTCTATCATGCTAACCTATTACTTGCTGCTAAAGGTATTTGCTGCGAGGTTGAACTTGTGCCACGTGAGAAGTTGTAGCCAGTTTTTCCTGAAAGCAAGTGCAATTAAAGTGAATTCTACAGCCACGTATTGTACGGTGGTTTAATGCTATAAAAGGAACTTGAACAAAAATGCTTTTGGCTTCCTTCAGCCCTATCTAAAGGACAAGAATAAATCTCTCAGATGATCTCTGCTGCATTAGAAGCTGGTTCGGTTTGTTTTGTTCAAGATAGAGACAAGGAAATGTTTCACATTTTCCACCAGTCTGTTTTGTATATGTGGTCTTTTTTCCCCTATAGTGTGACCTGCTTTAAACAGCTTGGAAGGATATGCAGCTCTTTTGCTCACAAGCATAGTTGTTTACTCAGGGGACTGATAAACTCCGTCAGTACTTCTGTGAGCAACATCTCATTGACACTTAGCTGTGTTAGTGCAAATGTAAAACCCTGCCTGCTGTTACTGAAATTAGTGGGTGATTCAGTCCTGCTTAGGCACTGGGGCATAGAAGGACTATACCATGTGGAAACAGCGAACATGCAGCTGAGCCAGTTGTCTCACTTGTCTCTTCAATCCAATCTCTTTTTCTGTGCTAGATCCTCCAGGAGCTAGAATACGGTCCATCTGTGGACTGGTGGGCTCTGGGTGTCCTCATGTACGAAATGATGGCTGGACAACCCCCCTTTGAAGCTGACAATGAAGATGATCTCTTTGAATCCATCCTTCATGATGATGTATTGTATCCAGTCTGGCTCAGTAAAGAAGCTGTCAGCATTTTAAAAGCAGTGAGTCTTGCTTTCCTCCTCCTCATGGATTTTTGGGGGGTTGGTTTGTTGGGTTTTTTTCCTCGATTAAAACTGAATTTGCTGAAAGCTGTTGAGAGCAGTCACCACTGGGAGTTCAAGCACAGTTCAGAGTGCCACTGTTAGGATAATGGGGCCTGGGATAAATTACACCGCTTGTGGGAAAGGAACAGAATGTTTGTGTTCCACGCAGTTGTACACTGTATAAATCTGTGTACTGCAGATTCATGTTTCAGGGAAAACCCAACCGGCTAGAACTGTGCTATCACTTTGACACTTTATATGCCACATACTCCCATCACTAGAGTGCAATTAAAGAAACCATGTTTTTTTATTTAACCTGCTTACAAAATTTCCTGTCCCTTTGCCTTTCTTCCCGTGTCATCATGATGGGTTGAAAGCCCTTTATTTACAGCAGTATGTTCTATTTTATAGTTCACATGATAAGCAGTCTTCCTTCAGTGTTACAGTTTCTCACTGGGATTCTTCAGTATGAGTGGTGACTTGACAGCAACTTGTGTCACCAAATGCCACAAATTTTTTAATCAGCCAATATGTGCCACTGGGCAAATTCAGTTTGTAGACTATCATTATAAAGTCAGGTTTATAAAGTCATTCATTTCTATGACACTGACATAAATTCTTTCTTCTATGCTAGTATCATCCTAAAACTAAAAGCAAGACAATACAGAAGCAGTATGCCAATCCTCATAGTTTGAAAATTCAAAGAGGATTTTTGGCTTAAAAAAATTACTTGGTTTTTATTTATTCCATTTTTCTACCATCTTTGAAACTGGAAAATGCCTGCTTTCTCATTTATTTTTCTTTCAGCATCTGGAATAAGGGAGACTTTCAATTAAGAAGCCAGCTGATAGTGTAAAATCCTGCAGAGACCTTCATACAGGGTTATTTTGAAATTATATATAAAACATAAACAAAATGTGATTTTTAACACCAGTGAAAAGCACATTCTGCAGAAATTCTCATCTTGACCTTTTAATGAAAATGTCTTCAAGCTCCTTCTAGCAGAGCAAGAGAGATGCTGTAGCAATGATTTAAAGCAGAAGCCAAAGTTAACCTCTCAGAAATCTTTGCTGAAGTATCTCCTTTGCTACATTCACTGTAGTGAGAACATGGAGGATTTCTTACTGTTGGTAGCAATTTATTAATACTTATTCTCCCTTCTCCCCAAATAGCTTTCTGACTACTTTTTGTTAGCTCACATGATACTTTCATGCATCCAGTTCTGTTTCCAGACCCTTTGATTATTTTAATTGGCAATTAAAATATGTGGACTTGAGCTGCAGAGTTCAGGCTTGTATCCAGGGCTCAGGGGTTATTTTGGCACATTGTAAAGGAAGGGTTGTTGTCCGTTTTCATACCTACATCTGATTGCTATTTTCTTTTAAAGCTGACTTTTCTACAGAATTATGAGACTGTTTTCCTGGATCCACATTTTGATAGTAGGAATGGTGATTTGTATCCTGCTGCAGTTACACCCTTTTAGGCATAAATTGATACAATTTAATGGAGCTGTGGAAATTTACACTGTAAATAAAACACATTTCCTTATGATTAGCAACCTGCTGCCTATGCATCTATGGTGTGAAACATGCCTGAAACTTGTGGTCTTCGTCTGATACTTGTCCATATGAAGAACAGGAAAAACAGAGGAAAGAAAGAGGCGTCTATGTATTTTACTCCTGAATGGTAGCAAGGGATTAACTTTGGAACACTTCGTTTCCTCACATTGTGCTTTGAGTTATATTCTTTTGAAACTGTGTATTTTTAAACTCCTACAAACACCATGTAAGGAAACTTTAATACGAAGACATTCTCTTGTATTAAGTAACAATGTTGTCTTATTTTCTGAAGAAACAGTTTTCCTGTTATTTTCAGCAAAACTCTGAGGATGATATTAAAGCTTAGTATTACAAGGTAGTGTGTTGCTTATACCATGAAAATCCACACATTTTATTAGTCCTGTTTATGTGAATTGACAGGAATTGCTATTTAAATTCTTTCCTGTGTAGTGAGGAAAACAATTCTTCATTGAAATCGGCTTTCTGCTTCTTCCCAAGCATTGGAGAGATGTTGCCTTTACAGTTTGTGTTCCCTGTGTATACCAGGATGGCTGACTCTGGCTACAGAAGCAGAGCTCTGTTTTTAAGCTGTGTGATTTATTTCAAGAAGCAAAATTTGGGGAGCCCAATGATCCTTGATTCAGACTCTAAGAAACATTTTGTCCTGTTATCACTTAAGTCAGTAGGAATGCTGATCCTAAAAGGCTTCTTCTTTCAGAAAAGGAGGTTCATGCCTTAGTATAGGAAAATAAAAAGGCTTATGGCCATGGCTGTCAGCTCCATTTGCAACCATCTCTTCAGCAGAGTGCAGTTAACAGCTGTATCTGTCCTGACAGTTGCACTATTGTGCTGGTGATAAACAGGGAAAAAATGTCAGCTTTTGCTTTAGAAATAGAAATTAATTAAATTAATGGAATTAAATGTCTGCTTTAGAAGTCAGATTTTTTTCATCATAGTTTTGCTTAAGTATTTATTCTTAAAATACATTCTCTTTCATTATCTGTTTCAAATTTGCATGAAGTTTGTGAAGTACAGCACTAAACTGGACTGTCTAGTCACATTTTCATGTCCTGGGCTTCTTAAAAAATTGTATGTCCAGATGCTTTCCCTGTCTCCAGTTTAAAACAAAGATAAAACATGGCAGATACTAGGATCATATTTTACTTCTTTGATACCTGGATTATATGGTACAAAAAACATATCCTGTAGTTTCCATGTTCTGTTTCTGCAGTACATGTGGCTGCTGGCTCCTGGCCTGCTCGCTCCAGTCCTGGAGATGAAATAAAGCAGAGGAATGTAGGAATGTGTTTTGGGGTTTTTCAAGAGACCTCACCAAAGCACAGTAATCCTTTCAAAACCTTTATTTGTCCTGCTCATAGAAAATATTGCCTGTAGTTTAGATATGACGTGCTCACTTGCAGAAGAACTTGCAGAGCAGTTGAACTCAAGACCAAAGAGAAGGATGATCTTAAGAATGGCGTGTGTATGTCAGAAAGCACAGACAGAATTGCCTTGCTGATCTATGTTATACCTTTAAAATGACAGCAAAGGTGGTATTCTTCTGTGAATGGTTGATCTAGATATCTAAAATCATTCTAAGGTTAGCTACTTACCTAATAACTGGGGTACTAAAGCAAGGACATGTGTTACAGTAATTTCTTTTTTTCCTAAGTTTTTTTTTTCTACAGAAGTATAGTATAATGTGATACATAGGTTGAAAAGACACTGAACAATTATTACATTTTGTTTACTTCCTACACTTTTTAAAATCTAAAATTGTTATATAATGGCTGAATATGAAGTTATAGCAAAGCTATTGAGCTAAATTCTGTAATGTGTTTGTATGTATAAGAACAGCACTCATTGCTGTTTGAATTGTAAGGATTCTGTGTCCACACAAATTAGGAAATAAGTAGAGCAATTAGTAGAGCTAATAAAATAAGGAAAAAAATAACAGAAAAATCAGGTAAAGTATTATGAGCTGCCATCAGTTGATATCAATGCCTTGTAAAAGTTTAAACATGAGAAGTTTATAAATTACCATACCAGAAGAGACCAGTTTGTTCCATGCACTGACACTAATCGAGTACTAAAAATGAAAGAGAATGTGCGAGTTATGTCATGGGGGACATGACATAGCTTCCCATTCTCAAGGAAAGCTTTCTGCAGGTACTGATCACTGTCTCTGGAGGGTTTAAGATTGTCTTTCTTTCCTCTAGCATTTTTGGCTAAAGTTGGAACTAGATATGCTGAGGAAGAATCTATTCCTTTAGCACTCCCAGTTAGATGAAATTAAGGGTCTCAACAATGAACTCAGAGTTTCCTGCAGTAAATTTACAGTTTGGAGTCTCTGAATCTTATTGTTTGGTTAAAACCTCTGAAATGTGGAGGGCCAGAAGAAATAACCATCTGAAAGGGACTGTCTCTAAAAAGTTGGCTTTAAGAATTACAGTGTGTAATTGAGTGGCAAATGATTTCCAGGTATTGCTATTCATGTTTTAACTTTTTCCTCCTCTCCCTCCCCACCCTGTAGTTCATGACAAAAAATCCCAACAAGCGACTTGGCTGTGTGGCGTCACAAAATGGGGAAGATGCGATTAAGCAGCATCCATTTTTCAAGGAAATTGACTGGGTTCTTCTAGAACAAAGGAAAATCAAGCCACCCTTCAAACCTCGGATTGTAAGTAACAGTTTGTATAACATTCAGAGAAAACTTGGTTTGGCAATTCTACTTGTTGGCTTTTCTGAGGAGTGAGATTACCCGATGCAGTATTTTGAGGATTGAAATAGTAACATAAAAACAGCACTGAGAAGATTTCTTTGTCATTGTTTCTGTGAAGGTAAGTGTCAGGAATAAATTTAATGCACAGAAAAATGTTCACGTTCATCCACATAAACCATGAGAGAGCTCAAGGCACGTTTTTAATTATATTCTATGTTCTCAAACACACCATAGGCAGAAAAGATTCTTTCAGTTGATGTAGACTGCCTATACTTTCTGTGTGAACTCTTTACGGTTCTGCATTGCTGATGGCCACTAGATTTTCTAGTAAAACACAGACAAGAATTTATAAGGAATAATATTTTAAGTGAAGAAACTTGAAAAAACAGCTTCTTGGGAAAAAGAAATACACATTATGATTAGATAAATTTATGTCCTAACATTTTCCTGGATAATAACCAAGTATTTCTATTTTAAAGTAACAAAAATCTGTTAAGAGCAGCCCCACCTGCAGAAAGTGAGAAAGCCACACAAAAATATTTTACTTATTCTGGTTTTCCTCTGGATGAAAATATTTACAATCAACCAAATGTTACAGAATGTGTATGGTTACTTTTGTCCTTACACAGTGCAAGAGGCTAATTTTATGATAAATCCTCTGAGATTGATTTGTATATTTTGGTTTCACACTTTCCTAATTGCAGAGCTTAATTTGCCTGTGAATATAGTCAAGCTACTTATTTGTTTCTTTCTTTAGATACTTTAAAAAGGTATTAAAAAAATCCAAAAAGCAAAACTAATTAAAATAAAATCCTTAGGTCTCAACTCTGAATCTTGAATTAAATTCAGAGGTGAAAAAGTCCCTTCTGTTTCTGAAGAATTACTGTGTATTATATGTAATGGCTTTACCTTGAGTTCAGTGAGATGCATTTCCCCAAGTTCCTTGTGTAGATGGTGAAAGCAGGGCTGACCATCCAGAACAGGAGCCTGAGGCAGCTCCTCTGAGTCCACTCCTGGGGAAATCTCTCTCTCTCTGTAGCTGTGCAGAAAAGCACAAAGGGATTGACAACTTGAGTGAAAGCCCTTATGAACACCTTTCTAGGAGTAGTAGTAAGATATAATGCTGTCACATGAGGAAGGTTTTCTTCATGTATTTGTTGGAGAATGGAAATTTATAATGCCGTCTGTCCAGGCGGAGGGAGGCCTGAGCCAGCCCCAATCCTGCAGCAGTGCAGCCAGTCCCTTACTGTGCTGCCCAGCTCTGCTCTGGAGGTGTGGCAAGGTTGCAGCTGGTGCCTGAGCTGATGTACAAGTCTCTGTACTGCTGCAGGAAGTGCAAACCCCAAATTAACTCTTCTAGTGTCTATCTGAAGCCTGTTTAGTACTGTGGCCAACTGTTTTCCAGCCATGTTCCACAGCTCTCAGATAGCTGCACTTGGATGAAGTCTGTGTTCAGCTGAGTTGCATCAGTGTAGGTCTTTTCTTGTTGTCACAAGAATTTGGCCTTTCATCTCACCATAATTTTTGTTGCTTTGCTCAGTATTCATCAGAGTTTTGTTTTTGAATCGAGATGAACTATTGCAGAATCATTTTCACTTTATGTCTGCATCTAATTCCAGTTTCCTTTCATCTATTTTGTTTATTGGATGTTTTCCTTTCATGATCAAGATGCGCAGTGCCTTTGACAATAGGTATTTTTATGAGGCCTTTATTATTTTTGTAAGTACTCCCACTGTGGTAATCGTTAAAAGTCAGGAGACATTTCATATATCAGGTATTTTTTTTCATTGCTGGTATAAATGCCTTCTGCCTTCTCAGTGGAGCTTCTTTCTCTTTCTGGTAATTATTTCACTGCTGTTATATTGTAAAGCCAATCCTATTTCATTAATTCCTGTTGTTTTGTTTCTTTTCCTCTTTTCTGCTTTCTTCAATGATATTTCAGTTGAATTGTTACGTTTCAGTAGTAACTGCAGATTATTTCAGAGTAGTCTGAACTTTGTAATTTCCTTAATAATTGTTAGGGTGATTTTTTACATATTTATTTTTACTTCTGGTCATTTTTCTTTAGGCTACTTCTCTAATGCTGGATTGTCATACTACCTCTTTCTATATTGTATCTACCAACTTTCTTTATTCTACCAGATTTGATTCCTGCAGTCTAGTAGTTCTGTATGCTTGGATTTTTTTCCAAACTTTTTTTTTTACAGTGGTAAATTCAGATAATATTAACTCTATGTTACAGGCATCTCTTACTATTTTTATGTTCTCAGTCTGCTCTCTCTAAGGTATCTTCCCCAGCGACTGGGTCCTATCAGCTTTTACTGATAACTTTGAGCATACCTTATATATTTATGATCCATGTTTATGACCCATAAGCTATTTTGTGCCAAGTGTATAAATTTTACAGTTGTTTGGATTTTATTGTTGTATAGCAATCTTTGAGCAAGATCATACTTGAAATTTTTATTTGTCCTCTTAAAACTGAATTACGAATTACTTGGAAAGTAAAATGTGATATAAATCTAGGCTGGAGAGAAAGATCACACAAGTGAAATAGAATTAATAATTATTCAACTTCAGAAATGGAAAAGAAATTTAGGGTAGTAAATTTCAAGGGCTATGGAGGTAATTTTGTATACTTGCCAAGCTAGACCAGATTGCACTCACTTTGGAAAATTGTGAGAAGAGGCACAAAGGTGACAGTAATGAAATAAGATCAACTTTAAAATCTACAAAGAGTTCTTCTCTAAATTCCATTGTGGGTGTAGCATTGAGATTCATTGATTCAGATTAATAAATGTAACTATTCCCTAGCTGTGGAATAACTATGGAAAAAACATAACTAATGCCTGTGTTTGGAATGTTTTATGGTTTTTAACATCTTTTAGTATTAATAAAGGGCTGTTGATTATTTAAAAGTGATTTGTAATGTTAAGAGAGAATTACAAAAAATATTTTAATCTTCTGTTGAGGAAGGCGTAGTTCTGTGACAAGATCTATGAAGAGAGAGGCCAGATTATTAGTCAGAAAATAGACATTCTTGCATGTGATATGTGAGTGAACATATGTGCTGGGGCAAAAAAGCATACAATGCATATATAGTCATCTGTGCATTTAAATTGAGTTTTGCATGCACATACAAAATTCTGCTCATGCAAGAATGCATATGTTTACACAGGTAGTCTTCTATTTTCTGACCAACCAGTAAGATGACTAAGGGGGGAATATTTTATTATTATATAATAAAGACTTTCAAAATAAAGCAATATATAGGATGTGTTAAAATGAGCTCCAGGCAATGTAAAGTGATCACACTAAGCAAGTAAAGTCATTAGGGAAAATGGTCAAACACTGAGGTCCCACCAGACAATGGAATAATCTGCCAAGGGAGGTTATGGAGGTGCTGCTGTGGAAAAAGCCTCAATTCTGTTCTGCCTCACTCTCCTCAAAACACACGAGGTCCTTGATTAGCACAGCTGGATTGCTATTCTGTTACCTACCATCCTTTCTCTGCTGTAATACATTTTCTGAGGAGCTATATTACATGGCACTGTCAGGCCTGTGATTCATGGTACAGGTACGTCACTTCAGCTCTGCCAGACTTAAGCATGAATTTTTCAGCTGGACTTGGAGAAAAAAACTGCATGGCTATTTATTAGCCAGACTTTGAAGGTTTTTGTTGTTTGTAGTTTTTTTAAACTCATTCACACAGTAGATGGAGGTAATTACATTCCTTACTATACCAGAAATATACCATTAATGTCTTTCTAATTTGTACATGATTTGATTATTCTAATGATGCTTTGGAAGCTGAAATTTCTTCCTGTGTCCAGCATTACAGTGAAAATTGCCAAAAGGTTTTTGAAAAACTGACTGTGTTTTTTTGAAGGCTTGCAAGAGTGCCCTGAACAGAGGACTCATATAAATAGCTGAGGTTTAGATTGCTAAACAGTAACAAAGTGCCATCCTAGGCTATTCTAGGTAGAGATAATGGAAGTGGATTTGTTGGCCCTGAAACCTACTCTGAAGGGTCTTTGCTTCTGCAGTTAATGACTTGGAATATAGAATACAGAGGGGTTAAAATGCACTGGGTCTCAGTCCTGTAATGTATGTTATCTGCCAGCTCTTCCTCTCATAAATCTAGGATCATGAGCCTTTTCAGTGGTAAAATTAATTTTATACATATATATATATATATATACTGTGGTTTACTATCTTGAGAGTTTGTTCCATGTAGAGCTATTCTAAACATTAGCTACTGTAGAAAAAAAAGTCATAGCTCTGGAGCACGTACATTAGAAATCAAGCAAACTTTTGAACAGCTAGGCAGAAGATACTAAACTCCAGTGACCTTGCAGTGTCTTTTGAAGATCATTTTTACTGTTCTTGAAACCTAATTCTTAGAGCTTCACAGCCTGTCTTGAAAATTTTTGAATAATATTATTCTTCCCTGAATGCAGTCATGAATATGTAGTTGCATATGCAATGAGTACCATTTTAGTGCAGACAGATGTCTTTTCTCCAGAGCAACTGTTGCGAGACAGAAAACCCTTTGAGGCATTTTATTCCTCTGTTGAGCTATTTTTTCACATATATTTTTCATGGAATTTTATTGCTTTTGGAGCATGAAATTTCCATGATCAGTAGCCATAAGGCCAGGCTATGGTTTTTAACATAGTTTATTGCCGAAGAACCACACAGACCTTGGCAACATACAGTGATTCTCTGCTTTCCATCTTTCTTTGTTTCCATGGCTATATTCCTGGCTTGGTTGAGTTGGTTATTTCCATTTTCAAACTGCATTTGCCATCTTAAAAATTGTAACAATGGTGCAGTAGATCAATTTCTTACCTAAGTTACTGCTGTGGTGCGGTGTGGTAGATCCAGCGTACATGTACAATGGGATGATTCTGTCTATCCATACCAAATAACAAACTATGCATTAAAAACTATCATTCAAAGAGTTTGAAGAAGATTGCTGCTTTGGTTTTAATGTGTATTGATGAACTTTATATTGTTATAGCTTCCTGCAAGAAATTCTTTGTGCCATTTCTGAGAGCACAGCTGGCCAGCTGTAAGTTTTCCAGAGTAAACCTGTGGCCTGCTGACACGTCAGCAACATCAGCCGCTGAAGCCCAGAAACAAGTGCACGAGTGGCAAAAAGATGTGCAGTATCACAGTCCCTCTTGCCAAGGATGGAGGAAATCATTGCCCAAATTTTTTTATTCATTTGGCTAAAGTCAGTGGTAGCCTGATATGAGTATCAATTTAATAGAATCATAGAGTAGTGGGGGTTGGAAAGGACCTTTAAAGTCATCTAGTCCAACCCCTCTGCAGCGAGCCTAAGCAACCATAGCAGGTTGCTCAGAGCCATGTCCAGGCTGTCCTTGAATGTTTCCAGGAATGGGGCAGCTCTCACCAATCTGAGCAATCTGAGGACAGTGTTTCACTGTCCTCATTGTAAGCAATTTCTTACTTGTATATAGTTTAAATGTACCTTATTTCAGTTTAAAACCATTACCCCCGTCCTATGGCCAACAGGCCCTACTAAAAAGTTTGTCCTCTTCCTTTGTTGAAGCCCCCTTTGAGTATTGAAAGACCACAATATAGGGTCTCCCTGGAGTTTTCTGCAGGCTTAATAGCCCCAACTCTCTTTACCCTTCCTCACAGGAGATGTGCTCCAGCCCTCTGAAGGCTTTCTTTTTGATTTTTGTAGAATTAGACCACGATAGTAAAATCGCTCTCATATTTCTTCATCACAGCGGCTCCAAGAAGTATGCTGCAAGGAGCTGTGAGACGGAGAAAACTCTTAGGCACTGTGCAGCAAGGACAGTCTCACTACAGGCACACTCCTGTCCTTCCAGACTGAATTTTCACTGTCAGCCCTTGCAAATGTGCATGCAAACAGACAGACTTGCCACTTTCATCTACACTGTTGTCAGTGTCAGGGTTGGGAAAATTTGAGACACTCTCTAAGATGTTCTCAACATGAAAAATCTGAAGAACCCTCAGCCAGAGGGTAATACAACGCCTGGTAAAACAGATGTTTGCCATATGTATTTCTTTCTAGCAATTAAGCCAAAGTTTCATCACTAATGGCTTTATCAGTGCCTGTGGCAATCTATTCATAGTGTGGCTTTATGGAGATGAAGTTAACAAAATAATCATATTACAGTGATTCACTGTCAACATGCAGCTTTCACAGAACAATGCATTATTTTGGTTTTATCAATGCATTCATAATTTTTTGTTTTCCATTCTAAGAGCTAACTTTCCTTAAGAGCATTGGAGACAAAATAAATGGGATAGTGTATTGCAGAATTGTAGTTTGCACTATGGAGCAACAGCTGCTGCAGGCCTACTCATCTAACATGACTTTCTTAATTTTGCAGCCTCTTCAGTTTCTGCTGTTACATAACTGAGAATATTTTCTGAATAATTGTATGTTCCTTTTTCAGTTCTGACTTCTTAGGGTAGAGAGTTGGTCTAGCAGCTAAAACCAGAGACCCAAGAATTGCAAGATTTATAAGTTCCTCCACCAGATTTTCTAGAAACTCATGATGTGGCTGCATCACCTAAGCTTTTCTCTCTTCAATTTTCCCTCTGTGGTAATCACAGGCAAAGTTAAGGGCCAGTGAAAATATACGACTGAGAAATGTCAAAACCAAGTGCTAAAGATCTGCCTGCTTTTAAATTGACTGAATGCCTAGGACTTCCCTTGGAAGAGTGTTCTTATGCTACACCAGACCTCAGTGTTAGCAGATTTCCTCTCAGCCTCAAATTACATCTTTCTCAGCTCCAGTAATTCTAAGATAATGATAACCCATTATCGAAGTCCCTCCCCCCTTAGTTATCAGTATCTGAGCCACATTGTCTGTATGCAGTTTCCTTTGTGAACCTGAACTCCCCTGTTAAGTCTTGACTTAAGGATGCCAGCAATGTGTCCTCTTTCAGTTTTGCACTGCAGCAAAGGTTTGAAACAAAGTCATTCCCAAATACGAAATTCTAGTCATAGCCAATGATTGTGGGTTACAACTGGAGTCACTGAGCACCCTGAATTTCTTTTCCCCTTTCCCTAAATGAGTGAAAAACTGGCAAAATTTTGGCAATCCTTTGCCTATGACGGAATGAGAAGCTGGATGCCCACAGTGTTCGGAAGCTGGGTAATAAGTAGCAAATACAAATCAGCACCTCTGGAGAGTTCAGCTGGGCTGTTTGCACAGGCAAACAGGCAGAGGCTGCACCTGCCCCGTGGGTAGGTGCTGTGCTGAATGGCTCCTGAAAAATGTCTTCAATTAGAGAGGTGTGTGTTCAAATTGCTGCAGCAACCATCTGCTTACTGTGAAATACGGCTGGAATCCTTAAAGAGGGACCGCGTTTCTGGAGAAAACTTTCCAGTATGTTAGCCTGAAACATAAGTTCTATAATTGCAGATTCATTTTCATACACGAGTGATAACAGGCAAAGATTTTTTTTACTTTTTAATGAGGGATTTTTAACCTGGTGTTGGGAAGTCATGATACTGTGTTGGTGGGGGTTCTTTGGCACGCCTCTACTTTTTTGTGACAATAGATCGTATCGTCATCCATGCAGAATTATGACTTTACCTTTACGCTGTGGGGAAGAAATCCTGTAAAATGCAGTATCATTCAATAGCACCAGAAGGAACATAGGAAATTACAGGCCAAGTAAATTTCTTTTTGTATAAATGTTCTCTCTTTTCAAGTTTGCTTCAGTGTGAATGTCCCTCTTTAAGGTAAGGCCTTCAATATGGGCAAAATGTCAAGGTAGGTCCACTTTTAGGCCTAATAACCTTGAGGTGTCCCTTCAGTTTCATAATATATTTCCATTCAGTCATCAGTGCATGGCAATGAGCATTTAGCAGATGGGCACGCAAGGGGCTATACTGCATGCCTTTGCATGAAGTGTTACTGCTTAGACAAAACACTGGGGAGGGATCTTGAGACCTCAGACCCTCATGTACCATTATTACACATTGCACATGATCTATTTCCCACTTGCTGCAGACATTTCAGGCATAGGAAAACAGTGGGCTTTCTTCTGAGAGTGACACCGTGTTGATTAATATTGGTATACAAAAAAAAAAGTTTAGAAATTGGGTAGTCTGTCAAAATGGTTAACATACATCCTTTAAAAAAAAAGAAGAAAAATTGATGTGGACTTTTGAGACAGACTTTTTATTACTGACAGTCATAATGGTGGAACGCCTACACTTTTTTTGTATGCTGCCCCTGTCACAGGGTATCATGAATCATAATATTGAATTTCAGATTGTTCCTAGAAGTTACACTTTTCTGCTGCTGGGTTTGAGTGTTAACCAGGTGGCTGCTGACTGAGAAGCATTGGTTGTTTTCAGGCAATGAAGCTCAGGATCTCAGCTGAGCTTGCTGTAGGCAGCTGTGAAAAACAAGTAGTACCACATTTATGTCTGCAACATAGCTCAGACCAATCAGTTCTGCAACATAGCTCAGACCAATCAGTCCCGTGGCTGGGCAGGACAGAGAAGTCTGGAACACTCCTGCCTCTTCCCTCAACAAAGTAAAGGACCTTGGTTTTCAAAGCTTCGACTAGCTTGGCACTTTGTGTAACCTCTAAGTTTGCCCAAGATGTAAGTATATAGCTTTTGAGGAGCCTATGGCAGCTTAGGGAAATCAGAAGTAAATGAGCTGGTATTTTTAAGGGATTTCAGTGTTGGGTTTTTTGAATGTACAAGTTGTTTTTTTTTCCTAGGATTTCTCATTCAGTTAGTGTGATTTTGGGGATTTTTAAATTATCTTCAGTGTCAGTGCCTCCAGCAGCTGTTTAGATGTGATTACCATAACACTAGAATTAAGGAAGTTTGAAAGCTACTTCCCAGCACTGCAGGTTCCCAAATATTTATAAGTTAAACAACTTTTATTATGCTTCTTTTGATTCTGTACTGGGGATCCATCAGTATTTATTTGGATTTGTTAAGTCCTGGTTTTATAGCACTAAAATATTTTCATACTGGATAATTAAGTCCATATAACCATCTGTTAAGCATACATTGTTAAGGTGCCCTTTGGGATAGAATGATAAGCTACTGGAGTGTACCTGCTTTCCTTTTTGGGCTTCCTCAGAGAAACAAAAATTCTGTTTCACTTTCTGACTGCTTTAATCTCCAGTGCAATTTTCATACAATTATTTAAACCATTAGGTGAAATAATCTTATTATGTTCACTTGCATTCTTATGTACATTCTCGAGAATTCACACAAATTTTATTTTATGTTAATGTAGATAATATAAAATATTCCTGGGTTGGGCCTGTTTTTTTGCTATCAGTAAAAGCCAGTAGAAAAACACCAGGTGATTAAGAACCAGTAGCATCTGGCTCTATATCAGATGGTGGAATTTATCAAAAAGACATCAAGACTCATTGAAGGCTGGCCTTTTCTGACTAGTTCCATCCCAGCTGGAGTCCAGTAAACATTGAGTATAAAAGAGCTTTGGCTTTGGTTTATTTCTTGTGCAGAACTTTCTGTACTAGCAGTAAACTAAGCTAACGCAAGCATTAGGTCTTCCTAGGCTGTTCACCCAAAACAGGCAGCAAAAATTTGTCAGTGTGTGTGTGTTCACAGCTCAGCAGACTTGTGCAAATCTTAATTCCTTTGACATGCAGCAGTAGATAGATGGAGGACTGAAGCAGATGATGTGTAGCTACTTAACTGCAGTAGCAAGACAGGAAAGACACCTTTAACTGGTGAGGAATCCTAGCACTTCATTAGCTGCTGCTTTCCTCTTGTTATGTGGCTGTGCTGGTATAAGGGATTTTGTCGCTGTGGAGGCACAGACCTTGCACTGGTCCTCTCAACAGCATGCTCCAAAAGTCATATGCCTAAATCCCGCAGGATAAGACGAATGCTCAGTCTAAACATTTATAGAAACCTTAAGCACAGATCTTGTTCCTTGCATGCCATGTTCATATTCGTGAAGGACCTACAGAACAACAGTTCTCTTGGCTTAATTCTGGAGTATGGAAAAGAAGAATTTGAAGACCATGACTGCCCATGTCTGTTTGGAAGACTGTATTTATGTTTGACTAGAACAAGAAGAAAGGGAGATTGAATTTGTGCCATCATGTCTTCATTAACAGCTCAAATTCCCAGCAAGATGGGGTTCCCACTGTGCAAAAAGCCACATAAGTGAAAGACAGGAGATTGTAGTGATAGAGAGATCACAGCCCACCTATAGGAGAACAAAAAATAGGAAGAAAACTAGATGAATGATGAAGAGAAAATTACTCAAGCTCAAAGCAAATCAGTAGCAAAACCAAGAATTAAAGTCATGTCACTGCAAACTCTTCTATGTCATAGTGTGCTCTTTGAATAAAACTGTGTTCCAAAAAAAGCAGTTACAAGGTCTGGAGGAAAGGTGGAAAGAAGATGTATTGAGATGCAGAAGTAGTAGGCATTCATGCATAGTCCTGCGATGCCTTTTATTTAGCCTATGATTTGTATGTGCATTAGTTTAAAAAAAAAATAAAGGCAGCATCCTCAGCTGCTTTCTAAAGTCAGATACATCTTTATTTTACTCTGTCTTTGCGAAGGCTTAAAAAGAATCATTGCCCTTAAAAATATAATCTCTAACAATTCAGTAGTCTTAGCAATCAACCATCATTGTGTAGCTTTCTCCATTTATCTTAAGACCTTTGCTGTATCAAAGTCTGCCATATGCATCATCCATGTCAAACTAATTAGCCAGAGCATCAAAGAGCATGAGTTTCCAGAAATGTAGGCAGTCTTGCCAAAACTGTGTAGCATTCTTACTCTATGGCCTGTAATGCAAGCTATTTGGGTGTCTAACTGAGTCTTGGAATTTTGGTCCCACTATACTTGTTATTACCTTTCAAGTGATGTTTCTTTGCATCCAGCATCACAATGCACATGTTAAGGCTCCTTCATAGACGAGGGCTCAGAATCACAAGATACTACTATATAATTTCATGTCATCATCAGGAAGGTTTCCATAGTGTGGTACTTTCCTGTAAATAGATGTGTAGGTGACTGTAGGCAGAATAAAACATTGCAAAGTCAGTCAGTCAGTATTTATTCAGGACACATAGAGTGTCTTGAAATATTTCATTACATCATTCATCAATTTACTAACTTCACAGTTTTCTTAATTTATTCCTTGTCTTTCTGATTGCTTAAAGAATGGAAAGTAAAGGAAATCTATTGATCTTTTACAGACTAGATCTGCTCAAATGCCTCATTGCACAGTTAATCTGGATTTGGATAACTTTTTCAGTGATTTTTGCACATGTCTCCTGGAAGCCACTGAAATTCTAGGAATACATGCCCTAGACTTACCAACCTGCCTCACCTTTTTCCTTCACTTTGCAAGTCAGCTCCATTGTCTGGGTAGTCCTTTGTGCCCAAGGAAGACCAAAAAGCTTCTACACATATATTTGAGGACTCACCAGCAGGTGGATCTGCACATTGTCACAGATGCACCAGCCCTGATTCCTGTCACTCTGCTGTAACAGTGGTAGAAATGCAATTTCAGGAGAACACAACTGAAAATGCGCTAATTTGGATGTGTGCCAGGATGTAGGAGGGGAGGTGACATGGCTGATCATGACCTAAGAGCACCTGAGGGTATCAATGGAAGCTTGCCTGTATAATGTGAATTAGAAAGACACACACATAAAATCTGCACTGCAGAGTAGATCGTAAGGTTTGCAATAGGAAGCTCATTGTGCAGGTGAAGGGTATTTTCATATGATAGTTCCTTTGCTTTCTCTTTCTCTCTTTCCTCCCCTCTCCAAAAGGAAATATAAAATTGTTTCTCATGAGGTTAAACGTCTCAAAGAAGCCTACCTTAAGGGGAAGATGTAGTGTAGGAATTCAGAAGTTAGCACTCTTTCTCTGCAATTTTTTCACTTCAAAAAATGCATGTATTCTACCATAGCATAGCTAATGTGCAATAGCTCTGTCACAATTGAGTCCTAATGGAAGCAAGCCCTGAGAAGATGAACCCCATGGATTTTGAGAGCAAAGGCCTAACCACAGATGGAAAGCTGGTGCTGAGCTCCCATAAAGCTCCTGTGAAATCCATCTCCATCCATGTTCTGCACAGAGATAACTGCTGTAATGTAGCAATCAGGCTATGAGCAAAGGTTTACTATATATATAGCATTTTGCTGTATATAACTTGAGTGCTGTGTACTCGTGGTGATGTGTACACCCAAGTGAGGCCATAGAGGACAACAGATTCACAGTGACTGCTGGGAGAGGTTCATTGCCCAGACCACAAACACAGGGTGGTTGTCAGAGAACCTGCAGAGCTTTGATTTTTGTTTGCTTTGCTGTTTGTTTTGTGGTGGCGGTTTTGGAAGGCTCTGGTTTTGAGGAAGTCTACATAAAGTGAAATACAAAGGCTGGCATTTTGGCCATGGAGTCATTAAATGTTTATGCCCCTAATTGTTTAGATTATTCCTCCTTCCTAGTTGATCCATTTCACATTTCTAAGAAAGAGAATACCATTTCAAGATAAATGTGCTTTCAGTTTAGTGTATCACAAATTATCCCTTTTAAAATCCATCCTTTTGTGAATTTGCTTGGTGCTTATTAAATATCTGTGTACTTCCATAACAGATTAAAATATGGACTACATAGGTTCACATGCTTTTCAAATACTGTTTCACTATCTATTAACATCTTTATTAAGTGTGGGGCTTTCCCACTACTGTCACTTAATGTGGTGTCCTTTAGCTCTAATGAAAACATAATGTAGGAGAATGAAATCTCACCCTCTGCTTGCATGTAATGAATGTTGGTATACTTATAAAAGCTACTTGGATTCAAAAACCTTTTTATCATCAAAAGCTTAAGCTGAATATATTACAAGTCAATGCAAATGTGTTGTCACTCTTCCATGTGTGAACAGAGCAATTAACATGCTGAGAAAAATTAATACTTTATGAAGTTATTTTGATAGCATATATTTCTTATCTTCTGAAATCAGACAAGCTAGGAAATACTTCTGATACAGATTCTCAGGACATGCAAATACTGTGAAGAGGCATCCTGAGGATAAGCTGAAAGACAGGCCTGAAGTGTTGTGCTTCTTAGCCCATTTCCTTTAAAATTTTCACACTGGATTTCTTTATAAATAGCATGAATTATGTGCTAAAGTGAGTGCTCATTATAGTTGGTCTCAAATATTTAGAAACTACTACACCTTTACAAGAAGAGATCCAATCAGTGGTGTAAAGTGATCTCTGCCTGTGCTGTGGTTTTTGTTATCATAATAAGGAGAGGTGAATGAGAGGATGGTGGCATGTGAGGTTAGCCACATAACCTTGTGCTTCAAACCAACTGGTTTGATGTCTGAGTTCCCATTTGTCTTGATAAATATAATCTGAAAATCTTACGAGGCAAATACAGAATGTTTGAGCTCTTATCATCCTGATCGAAGAATTTCTTCTCGATGATACTGCGTCTAACATGGAATCACTTAGTACTTACTGAAGCAAAATTATGCATAAAATTAAGTGATACCATGTAATAAATATGAGAAGGTGTGCCTCCTGCTGCGTGTCCTGTTCTTGCTGCCCTGTGCCTCTGGAGCTGCACACAAAATCTGCAGCAACCTCCTATAGTTATATTTAAACAGCATGTTGTGAATTTGTAGGACAATCAGACTAAAACACAAAACCCAGTCTTTTGTGGGAGTATTGTTTCCTAGCCACCACCTCTATCTGTTTTTTACCTTCTCTGAGTAGCCTTTGAAGCTGCTGGACAATGCCAGCACAGTTATGGGAGCAGCTGAGCTTTCAATGGGGTTTCAGTGGTTTTCTGCAAATTAAATGAAAATAAGTAGCAAACTAAAAAGAGAAACTTCTTAATGTCTGCAAACTGGAGAATTCATTTGATTTCGATTAGGCAGAAGAGAGTCCACTGAGCCTCTCGGTCTCATGGCACGCCTGATGAGTTGTCCAAGCTTTGCTGTCTTCCCTGGTTTGGAACACCCTCTGTCAGGTGTCTTCTTGCAAGGATTTCTGTGGCTTTGCAATAACAAAGGCTCCCATCATTCACATTTGGTTCATGTAATTAGTGGAAGGAATGGCAAGTTTTAACTTTCTGAATGTATTTTCAGTGATAAGAAAATCAACTTAAGTTTCTTTTTTCATTGTTGAAATTCATATAAAGTCATTTAATAATCACTTGACAGACAAAGTTGGTAATCCTCAACACTGGAAAGCTTAATAAGTGGATTTTACTGGAGTTTTTTTAAGCTTGAGTTTGTAACTGCAGGTAGAAACTGAATGTTCTATTGAAATGGCAGTGAAAACAAAAACAATTCCGAAAACCATTGTTTAATGTGTGCATATTAACAATATCTTTTAATAAATATATTAAAAATCTGAGGAAGAATAAAGCATTTGTACTCAAAAACCCAATAGCTCTTTGTCCAAAATTGTACAGGCCAAGTATAAAAACTGATTAAATGGTGTTTTATGAAGAGATAGTCTTTTATAATTTCTGATATCTTTATCTCTTTGAATAGACTAAAACTTAATTACTAAATAGACGAAATGATTTTGACTTAAAAATTGTCATCCTTGATGGGTAGTAGTCATATGGATTTGTTAGTTCAAGTGTTACATCTAATCAGATCGTGTCTCCTAAGTCACACAGCCACTGCTTGGACAGGGGACCTCTGAAGCATTCTCACTGCTGGGAAAAACAAAAGATCAAGTGGCCAGCATGTGTCCTGCATGAGAGGTAGTCACTATTCCTTCTCAGTACCAGAGATATTCTGCTGGTGGAGCAGACATCTTTCTGATGAGATTTAGAATAGGAATTATGTCATTTTTGGTCATTGCCAGTGGAGAGTGGAGTTTGGCACCTACTGTCAGAAGCTCTTGGGTAGCTGCTGTGCCCCTGCTCGTGTGCAGCTGAAGACAAGATGCTTAGATAATCTAGAGAGAAAAAAAGGAGCATCTGAAACCTAATGGAATTTCTGTGTGTTTATCAGGACAGGTTCTTCTTTCCTAGTACTGTAGTTTCCTCAGTCATCTGAAGCTGAAAAGTCTTACCTGGAAAAAAGTTTGAAAAGTTTAGAATAATGTGTCCCAGACTCAGGAGCTGCAGGCTAAATAAACAGAATCCCACCCATTTAATTACTGCATTTAAATTACGCATTTAGCAGCTAATCTATACATTTTTCCTTTTATCTTCAGGAATTTTTAATGTTCAAAGTCAGATAATAACTGTACTCTGTTTCTTTCACATATTCTCCTTACCTTGCACATCTTCCTTCTTTTCTCAGCTTCTCTGCTAGCCCTACATACCTTCATCCTGAGCCCTCATGGTGCAACTGTGTGTTGGTTCATGCTCTTGGCCTGCAGAGTATTCACAGTGCAAGTACATTGAGATAGCAATAGTAGCAGAAATGTGGCCAGACCTGTTTTGTCTTAGCAAATGGAGCCTTGCAAAATACTCATAGCTTCAGGAAGAAAGTGCCTAAGTTGCTAAGGAGGGCTTCTCAAATAAATCTTCCTGTTGAAAAGAAGCACTTGTTATGAGTGCTACCTTGGCTTAATCCACTCTTGTTCCCTGTGATTTGTTTAATCTCACTTCATCAGTTCGTTAGTTAGAGACCTGTTAGCATATCCTTGCAATCATAGATCACTCCATGCTTGTCCTGTTAAAAAATTGGGTGATTTACATCTGTGCTGCCAAAACTACAGGGATTTGTTTGTAAATCGGAGAAAGTAAAAACTTTTCTTTCCTCCTTTGGTCTAGAAGTCATATTTCAAGGCACAGTAGGCTTTTAAATCTAAGCAAATACCTTTGGTTGTTGTTTCAGAAGTGTTTGGGATTCCCTGCTGACAGCACAATCATTTTTAATCAATTGAATTTACATACAGCAATGTTGGGACCCTTTTTCAGATGTACTCTTCTGTGCTCTTTTTTGTCCAACACCTTCACAAGTCTTAGTGATTTCTGGAATAAGTAGCTATGGGGAATTAATGGCCCCTGATAGGCTTCGAGGAATTTGTCATTTTACTCTTTTAACCTAAGCAAGAAAATAATACTTTTCACAAATCTGTTCGGTATGAAAACTTGAAAATAATATATATATTCTATTTGTTTTCAGCTACTCAAGAGTTTATTTGCCCTTGATAGCTAGTGGTAAAAGTGTGAAGGTAGTCACATTTCTTTTGCATATAACTACAGTTCTGAATTTGAATTCTACTTTTTGGAAATACTCTTTTACCTTCTTCTGCTTTAGTGAGTATTCTTCTGACAAATTAATTGTGTGAGTGTGTGAAAAAAACATGGTAGGACATTGGGAACAAGAAGAATGTAGATGCAGTTGCAATGTAATGCTTTTAAAAATTAAGACGGAATTTCGTTCTTATTTTCAGGTTTTGCCCAAACCTTTTACTTGGAAAAAACTTCATAAAGTCCAAAGCCATGTCACTCATGCCTCTTATGCAATTCAGAGTTACATGAGTCACATACATTTCATGTCTGGTCTTTATGTACACAGTAAATATTTCAAATGTAAACAATATAAATACATATATATATATGCTTATTAAGTACATATCCCTTTCCTTTTAATGAAACTCTGTAGATAGAGGTTGTGGATTTTTGTCTGCACTTAGAAAGTACTTGGTTTACAAGTAACAGTCTCTTGCATTTGCAAAGACCTTTCTTTCTCTATATATCTGTAAAATTCTTCCAAACAGTGTAGGTGAAGGTTGCTGTGACTATTTTATAACTGGGAGAAAGAAAACTGTTTAGTGTCTCAGTAGGGCTGATGAATAAAAAAACATTTTAATATATATATGTTATAGAAAAGTTTACCTATATTGAAAGGTGTCCCATTTGGACTATATTAATGTACTTTTTGATATATGACTGTCATTTTATCATTTTACTTTGCAAGTCAAATAGCTGTTCTATTTGGAGTATCATTTAATCTCAGACATGGGCAGGTGGAGCACAAAACTCATTTTTAATGTGTCAGTGTGCCTCCATTAAGGATCACCCAGGTATTCACTAGTTTCCATGGCACAAAAAGAAAAGAGACAGCATAAAGAAAAATATTTGTTCCAATTCCCTGAACCTGTACATGCCTGAAATGTGCTGCTAACATGGAAAATGTGCACGCTGCAGGTTCAAAGGAATTACCGTGGGAAGACATTTTCTATGTAGCCTAGGGTGTTTTTTTTCAAGTGGTCACAGATAGTCACTGTCGTGAGTGTCATGAGGACAGCAAATCAGCCTCCCCAAGACTGTCTCTCTTAATACCTCTCGTGCCAGAACATGCACAGCTGCACTTCATTGGCCCAACTTTGGTGAAAGAGTGAGGTGCTTTAGACTTGTGTGGGAAAATCCTGATGCCATTGAAATAAAGAAGAGTTCTGAGGTGGATTTCTCTGGAGACGGGATTTCACATTTTGCATGGTGCTCCCAATTACTTATGGCTGCATTAGGAAATCTGAGTTGCCAATATTTAGCTCAAGGGTTTTGGACTGAGAGCTGTTGGAAGCTTTACCTCAGATTTTTAAAGATGCATGTAGCCTGTATCACTTTTAGTGATATAAAGAAACGGTTAACTTAGATTTGAAACACTGGGCTGTGTTTTGGGGAAATCAATTAAATCAGTTCACTTGGTGACTCTGAAATGAGGTATGATTATTTTCAAGTCCAAGAGGAAACAGCCATACCACTTACTATGCCAAAGCCCTTTTAAAACTAGTCCTAATCTCAGCTTCCTGCTTTGTCATCATACTGCTATTCCTTCGCCTGTCAGAGACTGAGAGTCTCTGGGACCTCATTTATAGTACTGCTTCTGTGGCCTATCCTAAACTCATTTATATTTATTGCTCCTGTAGCTTCTCATATGTCTGTTATTATTTGTGTGAAGTAGCTCCTCTTTTATTTCAATCATTCCAGAAAATTCAGCCTTTCAGGGGGAGTGAGGGGGGGTGGTTGGAGAAGAGGGAGAGCACCTTTTATTTTATTGTGCTGTTTTACCATTCACCTTATTTATATTTTTCTTCTCAGAAAACCAAAAGGGATGTAAATAACTTTGATCAAGACTTTACACGAGAAGAACCAGTATTAACACTAGTGGATGAGACAATTATAAAACAAATCAATCAAGAAGAATTTAAAGGGTTCTCTTATTTTGGAGAAGAGCTACTGCCATAGACAACATTAGGCTGATGGATGAATGATGCTACAAGAAGTGATTCTGAAGAGGTCAGCAAATTACTGAGACTCAGTAGATCAAGAACTACTTCTTTTACCCTGAGCCCATATCCCAAGTTAAAGTATATATTTATTGTTTTTTTCCTTTAATCTTCTGACCTGAAAGCACTCTTAATTTCTGTCTCACAAAGCAATGCAAAACAATTTTGTATCAGAAATTGCAGATGTAACACACTGCCGTATATTTGCAACTTTTCTTTTATTCCTAAGAATAGGAATTCCCAGAGGATAAAATTGCATCTTTTCCATAGAAAATGAAGCTATGCTATTGAAAGCAAATTAGCAGACCATGTTCTGTAATCATATATAATTAAGCTAAGAAGGTGAAACTGTTTCTTCTACAGTGGTGGTTATGGTGAGATCTGTACTCAGATGCCCTTTGGAAAGCAAAGTCTGTCTTTGTGGAGGTGTAATCCTCAATTTTTAATTTATTGTGGAGAGGTACAAATTATGAAGTTGTCCAGAAAAAGAAGCACAGAAATTATGGCTTTCAGTGAATTTCATCATACAATATACGGGAAGTTCTTAGGAATAAGAGACAAAAGTATAACTGAAATTTTATTTAAAGCAAGAAACTGATGCTACATGGATAGATATTAAAGGGCTAAAGAATAAAAAGCCTACAGTACTTTAACTCAGCTATATATAGCCATTTTACTGGTTTTCAGACAAGTTGGTGTACTATCCATGTTACCAAATTTAATATCCTTTTAAATGAACCATTAATGTGACGGCAAGCTTGCGAATGTTTACAGTTAATTTTACATTAAAAAATTAATTATAAACATTAAAATTTGCCTTTTCCATAGTAGCTAAGTTGGTAAATATTTTCTTATTTATATTTATTTCCTCAGCAGTGTGTTACTTTTGCACACTTTTACAAAACCATAATACTACTGTGTTTGTTGGGTTTTATGTTTAAAATCTAGAAAGAAATCTGCTTTTACAAGACACAAAATAAGGCTACACATGCATTATGTGGAGATGTGTTAAAAAACTGAAGATCAAACATTCACAAACTGACATGATTGAAAGTTGTAAATTGATTTTTTTTGTGTATGAATTGAAATGGTAACTCATGTGGACAATATTACTAATGTGGAGTTACCTCCTGTAGATATGCTAACAGTGTTATGTACTTATGTTTCCAGGAGTACCCTGTGATTTGGTTTTGGTTTTGATTTTTTTTTTAATCTTTTTTTTTTTTTTTTTTCGTGTACATGTATTGCTGAGGTCATTTTATTATATATTTTACTGGACTGAGTGAGCGGTCATTGGAATCCATTTTAATTGTTGCACATGGATTTCCAGCTGCACAAAAATATATATACTTGTGATTGGCAAAGTGGCACTAAAGAAGCTTTTTTGCCTTTTGTACAGGTGAGATTTTGTATATAGTGTTTGCTGCAAGGCCTGTGGAATTCATTGAATATAGAGGTATCAACTGCTGCATGTTCAGGCATACTATTAAAATGTTAGTCTATGAAAGAATAATTATAATAATGTCCATGTGCAATACTCTTGTATGTGTATTGGTTCAAGTTACTGTCAGAAAGATGAGGTTTTTGTTATAAAAGATGTAGACATATATTAAGCTATACTAAATCTCTTGTATAGTTCTCTTCAACTCTATTATGATGTGATAGAGCTCGGAAAGAGAAAGGAATGTTACAAATCGTGGTGGACAAAGTGTGAATCATTGGCTTTAAGAGATAATCTCGGTCTCAAGCAGATGAGTTAGTTTGTGTCAGCTTTGCGTCTGGCTGCTCATAGCCTGTTACTGATGACACCATTCAGTTCCATTTTGTTTTGTTTTTAAAACTCAGGTGTAATTATTATATATATTCTTATGATTATTTCAAAATATTAAATATTATGATATATCAATCAATGTGTTGTCTGGCCTACAAGTGTAATAAGGATCAAGCCTTTAGTTTAATTTAATTTATCTTCAGTAATCTTTTGTACTGGGAAAAGACTAGCTTCCGGAGCTGAGTACCAGCACAGAAACATCTTAACGATTGCATCATCTCAGTGTTTAAATTTCTTTCTCTCTTAGAAATATATTGTAGAGCTGCCCATCAATTTGTGTCTCGCCACTGGCTCTGTTTATTTCTCATCATGGTTAGCTTTTGACATCCAGGCAAGGACTGATCACAATGCTAAGGCGTTCTTTTCCATGGCTGAGTAGACTTCTAGGAAGGCAAGTTATAGGATCGTGCACTGCTGTTTGTCCAACAAGGGGCCTTTACACAGAGCTCTGAGCATTTATTTTGAAGGAATAAAAGCATCCCATAAAGCTACTGTGCACAAGCTATGTAGTCTGTATCCCCCATTCTAACACAATGATAATTAGCAAATGTTCCTATGTCAAGAGGCCTCAGTGCCTGGGTAGGATGCAAAGAGAAAAGTGAAGGAGATAGAAACTATTGCATGGGCAGATATTTCTTCCGTATAAATAGTTAGATCTTCTGCCTTGGGTTTACATCAGAAGGTCTGTCTGTTACCTTGAACATTTTTTAAAGATAACTCTTAAAAAAGGACATTCTGTTACATTTCTGCCTGTTCTGTAGAATCTTTCTGTTCCTTCTTTGTAAAATGAGTGCAAAATGCCAAAAATATAATTAATAATAATAATTAATTATAAAGAATACATTGTTTCTTGGTTTTCCTCCCAAACAGATTTCAAAAATGGAAATACATTTTTCTTCGTAGGGTAAAAAATAATTCTCTCCAAAAAGGCTTAAAAATTACCTCTTTTTAAATTATGTGCAGAATAGCTCTGGCTAAATATAAAATGTATTCAGTTGGGGGGTAGGGTTTTTTTTTTATTGTGAGGATTCATTTGTACAGAATTTTTTTCTTATGGATGTAATTTGAATCTCTTGCCACTCATTAGTGTTATTTCATCGTAAACATTATTACTGTGCCAAATGTACTGTATTCAAAAGGATGTGAATGTGTATTGTTTTGGAACCTAATAAATACAATGATGTTAAATCTTATTTTTTCTCCCAAAGTTTTCCTGAGTATTTCCTAACGAGGAAGAAAGAAAGATGAAGGATGAATATTTTTCCTGTTACGTGTTGTACAAAATTTCGTGAGCTTGTCTTTTAGGAGTGGACATTTTGCAAAGGAAGGATTTGCTAACAAGCGCCTCACCTGTGAAGCCCTAAAACCTCCAAGAAAAACACAGGTAACAGTGTCTGATCACTATTTTTCTTGGGTAATACAACATTTACCTCAAAAACAGCATGCAGGTGAGTTTACTTATTTTTTCTGCTTACTGGCTACATCATGGTCACTGAGTTCTGACTGATCACAGCATTCTGCTTAGCTGCATTGTTAAAACTCATTTCAGTAGGGCACTTGGAGTACAAACACATTGCTTTAGTCTCTCATTGGATTGAATAGAGGAATTAATATTATGCATAAATTTAGTTAAGGGCCATAGAGCTTATTAAATTATTTATTTAACTTAATATGTCTATATAACATTGACCAAAATATTTTATTATTGCATCATATTTCAAGTAGCACCTTAAATATTTTCCAGTTCCATGGTCTGAAATTCTTAACTTCAATAGATCGGCTAATCAGCATAGCAGTATTTATCTGGCAGTAAATCCAGTTAACAATCTCTTTAACATTTTTAAAGTTAAAAATAAAAAAAAATTGTTGTGTTTTCTGTTCATACTGTAGCTTTTGCATAAACCTCCACTTTTTTTCTTTATGCTGAGTCTTCTCAAAGTTGCTGAATGTGTTTGGTGCCTATGAGCATATTCCAGTGCCTGTGTGTTGACAGCATTAGCATAATCATTGTCACACAGATTTTACCAGTTAAACAATCATGTAATGTGGATTTTCTGGCTCTGTGTTGCAGCCTTAGAATCATATGAAGGCTTAACTTCATCTAACAAACAATAAGCATCACTGGTCTCCAAACAGATCAATTCATATCATGTTTTCTTGCAATGCTGTAAAACTGATATCTGTTAAGGACAGTTTTTATCCTTGCTGATGGACTGCAGAATTTGGGAAGACAACAGTCTTTTGAGTTTCAGTCTCATTGGCTATGCCTACTGTAAATGTGGCACTAAATGTTCAGGAAGAGAGTCTCCGAAGGAAGTATCTGTCTGCTTCTGTGACCTTCCAGAGACAGGGGCTGTCAGATCATTTTGTAATCAAAAAGATTTTTAGCCTCCTGGTAGTCTAGTCAGTTACATGATGAAATCAATATGCAACTTTCTTTTGATTAACTTTGATAATCAGTTTTGAACAATCTCAACTTCTAGGATGCAAAATATTCTGTGGGAAAGAGCTACAGAGCTCAACTAACAATTACGTTAAAAAATTACCTCTTTTGTTTATTCTGACCCAATCAAAAGTCCATTTTATGCTGCCTTGATCTTTATTTGAAAGAAGATAAATAATTTTTTGCTATTCACCTTTTTTCATGCCACTCAGAATTTTATAAGTCACTGAAACATTCTCCCTCAGCCTCCCTCTTTCAGACTGAAAAGTCTTGCTCTGTCTGTCAAAAGGCTTCATAAAGATACATTCCATATTTTTGTTCATCTGTATCAACATTCACTGAATGTTTTATAGTTCTGCTGTATCCCTTTTGAAAACAGGGAGTAGAATTACATGTAATTTTCAGTTGTGGATACAGTGTGGATTGTTACAATGACTACTGTGTTCTGTTTTATTTTCTGTTACATTTTTACATTTTCTTTTCTTAATCCAAATTCATTCTCAATTATTTCACAGGCTGTCCCAGATTAGTGTCAATTGTAAATCTAATATGCATGCTTTCTGTCTCATCCTCCAGTCATAATCAAAAGAGGTTCTCTTCAGGACACAATGAAAATATGTTAAATAGGAATTTAGCAAGTTGCAAAATGATCCTTGGTGCAGGCCTCGCTTTTAGCAATAAACCTTTGATGATCACCTTCTCAGTATGGTTTTCCCACTTTTCTCGTACTCCCTATATATAGCTATGTTTAGACTGTCTTTCCCTAGCTTGCTAATATTGTATGCAACAAATATTTTTCCAAAATCAAGATACAGGACATGCTCTACTCCCCTTCAAGCTCCTACTGTGTTCTGGAGTACACAGTATCCCTTCTTTTGACCTGTTAGCTACAGTGAAGGGGAGAAAGATAAAGGTTTTCTTAGCACATTGGGAAAGTGCATACATGTGCCTAAAGAGTTTCCACTCTGTCTTTTTCCTTTTACCTCATCATTGCTGTAGAATCAGGAGATAAGAGCAACAGCTTAAGCTGAAACTCAAATTGCCACTATAAATATTGTGAAATGATTATGCAAGACTGTCCAAAATTTGGAAAAGCATTAAAGAACTTTAGCGTTTGTACACAGATGTTTAATCCTTGGGAGAAAATCAATTAGGAAGAAAGTCATTGACCTGGAGTCTATTGGTGATCTGGGCACTGGATTGAGAGCTGAAGTGAGCACTGCATACACTTGTCATCACCATTCAACGCTGCTGGTTTGATCTAGTGTCTTATGTAGTGAAGGAAGCAGCTTGAAGATAAGGCTTGTGTCATGTCGAGAGTCAGTGCTGGGCTGAAGCTCGTCTGTGCAGATGGACACTCTCATTCCTCCAGACCTCTTAAGACAAAATGTTACTCAGAGGTACTATGCATCTAGGATCAGAGCCACAGTGAGGAAAGTAAGGCACAGAACTCCTGCTTTTGGACTGCACAAGCTGTTAGGTTAATTGGCTCATCTTACGTAGTTGTACCCTTGAAAACCTTTTAGGAATAGGCCAAATAGTCCTCGAGTAACAGTAAATGCACCTCTGCTCAGACATCAAGATGGTGACTATTCCAGAGATGAAGAGACTGGAATATCAACATGCAGAAATGTGACTAAATGTCAGAAATGCACTTGTTACTTGCACTTTCCCATAGCAAAAAAAGTGAGTACAGTTGCCTAAGCGACCCCCTGGTTTTCATTGACACAAGTGCTTTGGAGCTGGAGACTTGTTCAAAATTGTGCAAAGGGAAAGATACTCCTATGGCCATTTTGCTAATCAGCAAACTGAAATTAAGTGCCATGGTGGTGATTTGCTTCTTATTATGTTAGTGTAAAGTCAGCAGAATTGCTAGGAAAAGAGTATGGGTGAAGCTCATCAGTGCCCTAATTGTCCTGGTGTTTCTTAGCACAAGTGCTTTCAAAACTGTGCTTTAGTAAATACCTGCTGGTGGTCTCCTGTGAAAGGGCATCACGGCTGCTTGGAGTCCCCTTCATTCCTCTTTGCAGTCAACAGTGGTGTCCACTCAGGTATAGCAGTTGATGAAGGGCTTTAAGCTAACAGAGCAGGTTTAGATTAAATATTAGGAAGAAATTCTTTATTGTGAAGGTGGTGAGGCACTGGAAAAGCTTGCCCAGAGAAGCTGTGGATGGCCCATCCCTGACAATGTTCAAGGAGAGGCTGGATGAGGCCCTGAGCAGGTCCAGTGGAAGGTGTCCCTGCCCTTGGCAGGGGATTTGGAATTAAATCATCTTGGAAGTACCTTCCAACCTAGGCCATTCTGTGATTCTGTGCATAAGAGAGATGGAGTGGGTTTTGTTTTACAATAGGATAAGCTTTTTATGGGAATGGTCACACCCAGGCAAAGTTTGAGAACCCCTGTGTTCTAGGAAAGCTATTCACTCAGAGTCTTGGTACATAAAAAAAAAATTTTCTGTTGATTTTTAGTTAATGAGCAGTGAGAAGTAGGCAAAGATATTGGGCCTATGGAGGCACATTTTTCTAAATAATGATATGGTTGATTAGGGTGAGGAGATTGAGGGTCAAAGAGATTATGCAAATCTCACTAAGGTAAATGTTTATGTTAGGGCGGGGATCACTGTCTTGTTTAGGAGCAAACTTAAGACCTTTAATCTTTGCTTGCTGGAATAATGTGGAGGCATTTTTATTTGATTAAATTATATGCTAACCCCTTGCATGCTAGTGCATTGCAGCTGCACCCTCATTATCCTTCTGTAAAGGATAGGAGCTTAACTTCCTAGATCTTGAATTCTGCTGGATTGAGGCCTGTTCATGGTTTGTGATGCTGCTCTACCGAAGTACAGGGTTGTATGAAATCCCTCAAACACCACCTTCTAGCTGCTGACCTGCGTGCCTGGGTAATCCCAAGATCCATCCTTCTTGAGTTGTCTCACTGGTAAACTGGTGTTCTGGAGCAGGGTTTATACCACACCTCCCCAATTTCAAATATAGGGGCAACGTTTTAAGCAGCTCTCGTGCAACTCTATGTTTGGGCACTGAAGTACAGTGTATGATGTGTGTTCCCATTGAAAGCATCTCTGCTCATAAAGAGAGCCTGCTAAACTCATCAGTGTGTTCCATCTACCAAATATGGGCCAAGAAGTGCTGATCCAAAGTCCTAGTTCCAGTGAGTTCCCCTTGCTGATTTCATTGTCATCTTACACTATAGATACAAGATTGCTGTGACCTTACATCCCATTGCACGTCATCAGTGCTGCCTTGGTCAGGCAGCAGCTGCACAGGTGCTGACTTTGGTGGGAGGAGAAATGGAAATCTGTGCAGAACACCAACATTCTGACAAGGTAAAGGGCTACAAAAGCAGCATTAAAACCATCAGTTTTTAACACCACCAGACAGAATCTCCTTTCTCCAGAAGGAGTCAACTTATATACAACACCCTCTCAATACACCCCTGTGCGCTATCAGCCATTGGCCTTCTGAGAGGCCTGCACCAAGTGGTGAACTGCCAAGAGGCTCAGCTCGGTGACATTATCCTTTTTCTAATTTGCTTGCTCGGTGATAAAAGCAGCACACTGCATGAGTATTTTGCACTGGGTAATATTGCTGCCATCGTGTATTTGGTTGATACACTGAGAGATGATCTCCAGCTGCAAGACTTCAAATGTGAGAGCTTTACTGATGTTTTTGTTCTTGTTAATTTTCCTGCCTGTATTAGAAGAAGAGTCTGGGTGATGAAGAGGAGTGGAGAGTATTAATTTTCATTTACTAAGCTGTCTAGAAATAATCTGAACCACCCACACAGCTGAATAAGTAGATTTCAGAGCCAGGAAGGTTATCAACACCAATAAAAATGCAGTTGTCATGTAGTTGAGACACTATGCATGGGCAAAAACCTTCTGGTATAGTACTCATGCAAACTGAAAGTATTTCTATAACCTCTGACCCTGCTTGTAAACAGCAGATTCCAGGAATTCTGCTGGAAACCATACATTACTAAGGCAAAATTGTACTTAGCAATAAACATGCTTCCCTCAGTGGAAGAATCTGGAAGTGGAAGAATGCAAGACCTTGAGATGCACTGCTGATTGTGGGGAAACTGCTGAGGCCATCTCCTGCCTAGCAGCTGGGAAAACACCCATCCTTGCACAGCCTGGGGTAGAAATCTGTAAAGCAGACATGGCTGTTGTGCATGAGCACCTCGTTAATGTGCTATCAGGCCAGCACAGTGCAGTGCCAGGGCTGAGCCCCAAGCCATCAAAGCTGCCTCTGGCATGAAACGGGAAATCATTGGAGGGATTCAAAGAACTGGGTGGGACAACAGGATGGATATTTTAATGGCAGCAGGAGGATGGAGAAGCAAGTAGGTGAGAATGGGAAAGACAGAGAACACAGTAGCAGTCCAAAATGAATTGTAGCCTTTCATCTGGAGAGGTGTTCAGTGATCAAAGAGAAGATTGCTGAAAGGTGATGGAGGAAATAAGAATTTTGCATAGGAGCTGAACGTAGGAGGGAACAAGAAGAATTCAAAGTGGATGACTGTGCTTCAAGGATGTGAAGTGTAAGCTACTTTTAGAATAACCAGCATGGGTCCTCTTACCTCAGCAGTGCAGCTCCACGTTCAAGTATCAACCTGGCAGTTGAGGGAGTTGGCAGAGCTGGCAATCAGCTGAGAACTCAACGTGGCTGCTGATTACATTGCCAGGAGTAAAGAGTGATCTGCTTCAAAGCTCATCCACGGTGTTCATACACAATTTGTCCTGTATTGGAGGCACACCTAAATAAAACCCTTAAATAAAACCTCATGGTCTATTCCATGAGGGTTACAAATCTACCACCATCTCCTCTACAAAAGTACGTTTGTGGGGCTCTTGCATTCAGCTTTTTCAAGAGAAGGGCATCATTTTTTAATCCAGTACAATGTTTTTGAAACACTGCAGAAAACCCAAGATTCATAACCTGTATGATAAAAATGTAGGGCAGATAGCACAGTAGGGTTTTCTCCAAAAAAAGTGGAGGTGGATTGTTCTAGCATAAAATAGAATTTATCTGTTATTGGTGGTGTATATTAGTGTTGTGAATGTCAATAAAAGGTAGGGAGATTATCAGATAAAGACATAAAAAAGCTTATGGCTGTTAGCCCACTGCCATCATGATGCTGCCCCAAATGGACACACTGGGTGTTTTTCAGTGTTGTCCTTCATGTGCATTTAGCTATGCAAGAAGAACTTTTCATCCATTTAAGGCAATAAAACAAAACAAGGCAAAAACCAACCAAACAAAAAACAATTCATTTCTGTGTAGATGATAGAAATAAAGGCTAAAGCAAGTATTTTCTATATCTAGAGTGTATTTTAAATTATTGACATTCACACTTCTCTCTGAGTGCTCAGATTTTCATAATAGAAAATTTGCATCATGTTAATGGTAGATCAAGCTGACAAAAGGGCTACTTGGCAAAATCTTGTTGGTTTTTAGTCCAGAAGGTCTTAGTAGTTGCACTGTGCTGTGATAGCTAAGCCAGCCTGTCAGCCCGTGGTGGCTGAAAGAGGTGAGGACGTCCATCTCTCCCTGCTCTCAGCCATGTGATCCCAGCTTTGTGGGCACTGTGAGCTGGGATTCAAGTCTGTTAGATGTGCAAGGTGCTGTACTCCGTTCTTCCTCTTTACTTATCAGGTCCCTGAAACTCCCTTAAGGGAAACGAAATAGATCTGCACCCACTCTTGTATTTACAATGTGTAGAGCCTATCTAACACACTCCCTGCACAAGGAGGGCAGTCACCCTTCCTGCCTCTTGGAGCTTCCTGTTTGCACTGCTGGCTTTGTGCTGGCTCTGGCAATTCCCTGTTGCTTTTGAGGCAATCCAGCTTGCTAACCCGATAGGAAACACCTCACTTTTTTCATGAATCAGGACTCTGCCAAATTAGTTCATAAAAGGGTCAAGTGCACGCGAGACAAGTGGCGTGGTTGTGGAACTGGGAATGCCAAGGTGGTAGAAGGAGGAGGGACTGTTCATTGGGGGGGCAGAAGCAGGCACTTTATCTCAAGTCACCTTCCCATTTCTTAACTGAACAGGCTCGGGATACCATTGCAAAGGTGAGAAATAGCTAAGGGACAATCCTGTGCTGCAGGAAACCATGCTGATGAATCAGCGAGGAATCTTGGAATCAGTGCTGGCCTGATGAATTATAGGATGCAGTTGCTGAAAATGTAGTGGTTCAAATGTAGCAACTGAAATGAGATATAAAATGAACTTCTTGAAAGACAGGTTAAAGAAAAAAAAACAAAGCAGTAGTAAGAAAGCCCACTGTTTTCAGGGGAAACTCAATAGCAAATTAAGTTAAAATACAAAATAATTCACCCAACAAAAGTGAGGAAAGAATTTCCAGTGGTTGCAGAAAAGAGTGTCTTGTCCTCAGGCAAGCAGCCTTTGTTACCTCCAGGGCGGTAACCACTCTTCTCCCACTTGAACAGGACACCACCCAACTGGGTGTGACCTGCCAGTGTAGCCCCTGTAGCCTTCACACTTGGACCACAGTCCAGAGTTACACAGGCACACATCCCTGCTGCCCCTGCCAGCCTCCCAAAGGGATCCTACAGACTTGCAGAGGTGGCACAGATAAGGACCCACTCTCCTACCTGTTTGCTGTGGAAATAATATATTATGGGGACAACAAAACTATAGCATTTTAGTAAAGGAGGTTTATGGCTGGATTTTATTTTTAACAAACAGACATTCTTTGATTAATTTTCAAAGATAGAGAATCCAGGCAGATGTCATAGATTAGTTTGTACCTCTGCAGCAATATTTAAAGAGCTGAGCGTGCTTATTATTTCACCAAAAGACACGGTGAACTAGCAGTTACTCTTTTGTAAGAAACTTTGTTTTGCTTCTGTAATATCCGTGAGCTGGGATGGGGATTAACAACCCTTTGCAAGCCATCAGCCCAAAGCTCAGCTAAAGCCTTGGCTAGTATGATGATGGAAGGTTGGGTCCAATTATTTCAAGCAAGAGAACTGAGAGCTTGGTCTGTGAGGTGCACAGCATCCTCAAGTCTCAGGAGAAAATATAGTGCGCAAATTCTCTGGAGTGGAAGCGTACAAGATGTGAAATTCAATGCTTCAACAAGCTCTGCAAAAGTACTAAACTGTTTGCAGTCCATTCTCCTCAATAACGTGTAAATTCAAAAGTTAGAAGCACTCTGACTGTTCTGTGCGTGCCTTGCTTTGGGTTTTGTCCATTTCTGGCTATTTTGCCATTGATATTATTAATTTCTTTTCCCTTCAGCCTAATTTTGTCCCTTTCCTGTCCTTCTATTTTTTTTTTCCCTTCAGTTCATGTCAACATCTGGAGACTGAGCTGTTGGGTGAGATTTCATCCTATGTTGGACAGTTTTACCCATTGACCCAGTGCCTTTGGGTAAGATAATACAATTCACTCAGTGTCACTCACAGCAGGAGCAAAGAAATGGTTTCATTCCAGGAGCACAGAACAATGATGATACAACCAAAACCAAATAAACATAAACACAGAGCACCAGTTACCCACCAGCCAACATTTAATGGAGGTGAAAGGCAGGATGCATTTTCTTGGCTACCGTCATCTGCCAAAACATACTGTGAAAGAACAGACACCCAAAGCTGTGCTTTGAAAGTTTCAAAACTTGTGATCCAACTGTTAATATCCCCCAGACGGTAAATCACAACTCTTCTAGCCTGCAAAATTATACCAGCTGACTACAGGCTCAGGGTGAGCAAGAAGAGTTGCATCGGCCTCCAAAAACAGTACAGTAATTCATCTCTTTGATTTGGCAAAATGTTTTAATAGGTACAAACATGGACTGAAAGCAAATGCTGGCATTCTGCCTTGTTTTGCTACCTCGCACCCTTTTTCTTCCCCACAACCCCTTTTCCTCCTCACTGCAAAAAGTAAGTACATTAAAGGAAAACAGATTTATCCAAATTACAATCCTGCATGTGAGCCAGCCAGTTTTCATGGTATTGCACTCAATAGCATGTGCTCTTGGAACACACCACTTTGGATATCAAAGAGGGATTTGATCAGAAGGCTAAGGGGTGTTCTGAGCAGCAACATTTGTCCCTGGGTTTACTTTGAAAGCTCGTTTCCATGTACAATAAAAGGAGCAATACACTTTTGTGCAACTGCTACCCAACACCCACAATGAGTGATTTTAAGTGAAAGGAGCTACCGATTCACTTAGTCATCTTCTGTCACAGATTCCCAACGACCAAACACTAATCGAGTCTTTGAAATCTTTTTCAAAGTAGATCTATGCAAACAGGAGGGAAAAAATTTACTCCAAATACTTGCGGTTTTGTCGGTAGCTGCTGTGACTACTGATCAGTCCTCCGCTGTTCTTTGGAGAGGAGAGATGTGTTTCAAGATTAACAGTGGAACTGGCCTTGCAAACTTCCCCCAAATTAAGAAATCTGTATTGATACTGCAACTACTCCTGAAGAAACACATTGTGAGGATTTTGTTCTTTGATGGTACTGTATTCTTCAAAATAAAGAACAGGCTAGATTAAGTCTCCTGCTAGGGTGATTCCTCAAGCTTATGACTTTGGGACCAGAAATTCTCAAATACACTTGCCCCAAGTCCTAATGGACTTGTGCTGTAAATACTCCAAAACCCTCAGAGAAGCTGCTGAGCTTGATAGAAAAGGGACTGTTTCAACCCCTTCTCCCCACAACTGCTGGAATAAGGTCAACGCTCCACAACAACTTTCCTTTTATTTTGGGACCATGAGAGGAGGAAAATACTAATTTCTTATCCCAGCTCAGGGGAGAATGAAGAGCACCCTGGCACTTGGTCTGCTGTTTTTAGATGACCGGTGGCTGTTTTCCTGATGGGTCATTCATGCTACTCCTTCTGGCAGTTTGTGCTGCTGGTGGAAAAGCAGCAGCTGCTTCCTCTGCAGGGTTTGAGTGTTTAGGTCTGCCTTCCTTGTGTATGAACCCCTCCCCCGTGCCCTGAGCAGAGGGAGCCTGGAGCAGGGTGAGGGCAAGCAGGTGCCTGCTTCACAGGGGCAGGTCCCCAGCAGAGCTGGGCAGCAGGGCAGTACTCAAAGTACTGGTGGCATTCCTGCACTGGGAAGAATAAAGGAGAGACCTGTGAGCTCAGTTGTGTAAGTGAGGCCCTTAACAATGTTATTGAACTGCAGTACCTGGGGACATCCAGCCAAGACTTAATTGTGTCTTATGCAGTGAGTTCTTGGTCATGTCCCTTTTCATTTTTCTCACCTTCCTGTGCTTTTCTCTGGCCAATTGAAATTTGAATGCTATAAAAAGAAAAGGATTTTTTTTTACTAGGATCTAGAAAAGCATGATTTTTCCTCTAATTGTGAGTAGTAACATTGCTGATATCCATCAAATTTACTTGCTGCTTGACATGTCAGTGTGAATATATACAACTCTCTTTCCTGAGGATAGCTGAAGGACAGATTATTTCATTGTTGGATGTACAATAGGCATAAGTACAATGGAAAAGAAGGACTGGCAGTAGTTATGATATTCTGTTTTCAAAAACTTGTATTGTCATCTTTTACTTTTGTGTGGTATCCCTGCAAAATGAGCATCCATTTGGCTGCTTCACAGTGATTAAGAGCTGCTGCTCCACAGTCTGTATCATCACCTTCCAGTGTCTGACTCTGCAGTGAGTGCCTTCAGAAACCACATCTTCCTGCTTCTGAAGTAGTGTGCAAAGACAGCAAAGGAACCAAAATCTAGCAGTCCATACTTAGATCAGCTCCAGATGCTTCAATTCTGTCCACGGAATGTCCACAGCATCATCCACCCTGGAAATCACCTCTGGTTAATTTTTTATGCCCTCAGTTTTCTCTCTCCAGCTTTTTTCTCCACTCTGACGTGAACTTTCTGTGATGCTTCATGCCCACACCATGGTAAAACTATAATAATACTGTACTGACTATTCAATGACAAACCTGTAACTGAGGGATAATCTTTACATCTCTGCTGAATTTGACTCGTATTCCCAATACAAATCAAAATACAAAAAACTTCTGCAAATCCAGATATGATTGATGGGTAATAAAGTACCACAGCCCCCTTGAAATACTAATATGTATTCTCTGCTAATAGCCATATTTCCCAGAAGCTCAGGATCCCACCATGGGGGGAATTTACATTTTTCCATAACACAGTAGTTGCCTAAAAGTCTATTTCTAATCTCAGAAGAAGTGCAAGCAGGTAGAAGAGAAAAAGCAGATGAAGGCATAGAGAGGCTATAATTGTAAATGTAGATTCAAAGCCAGTAGCTGTCAGCACACTGCAGTGCTCAATCTGCATTACACAAGCTGAGAGGGATGCTGAAGGTGGTGTTTACAAGAGCTGATTCCTCCTGTAAAAGGTAGTCTGGGAAGATAAAGCATCAGCACAGGAATCAGATTTTGGTGGGCTGGTCTTTTGATAGGAGAAAGATCACAACAGAAGGATCACACTGAGGCGTGAAGAGCTTTCAGAGAAAGAACAGAAATGAGGCTCCTTTTCCATTTCTCTCACTGTTCCATTTTCTCCCCAGATGCCCTGCATGGCATATCACCCGAGCATACTGTACTCACCACCACCATCCTACACACTAAAGAAAAGTTGTGTTCTTGGTTTTACATTCAATCCCTTAATGATTTACTCATTCAGCCTCTACAGATTAAAGCTGTTTCCCTCCTTATGCATCACTGTCATACTCAGTATGTTTTACTACCAGTAGCAATTTTCCTTGTGGAGGTGACACCTCTTCCTACACCTGTGCTTGAGAGGTTTTTGCTCCTAGGCCTGAAGAGGCAGGCTGGGAGGGCTGAAACCTTGCTCTTGTCTCAGGTGTAGGCTGTTAAGCAGCCATGTGGGGCATTACAGGGCTGTAAGGAGCTTTGCCAAAAGCCACACCAGCAGCTGTGGCTAATGAGGGATGTGGTGTCCATGAGAGGCCCTGAGCAAGTCCTGTGCGTAAATGCTCAGTGCAGGAGGTTTGGTGTGATCTCATCCCTCTCCTGGGACTGTCTGCAGCAGAATACAGGTAAAGCAGCAAGAATTGCAGTGAATACTTTGTGCAGGATCTGGTAAAATCCATCCTTTGTTGGGAAAGGTTATTTAATTTTGGAACCTGTTAGGAGAATTCAGTGTTCCCCTGTAAAAATCCTGATGTGTCAGGTACTTCCTTGCTACTGCATGTAGTCTACATGGGCATTCAGGATTTCCAATGCTTTTCTAATATAATTAGTATGAGGGTTCAGGGCTGTACATAACACTACTTTTTCCTGTAGAAATCTTAGGCTTCTGTTTTGTTGGATCTTGTTCAAGTGCTAGCTGTGTTCATGCCTCCAAAAAAAAAAATTCTAGTTATCACTGCTACGTATAAGGTGCCTTGTGATTTGTGAGCTCTGTGGTGGGATAAAATATGGTAAAAATAAGGCAAGTTACTTTATTGTTATGTCATGAAGTTAATTTACTGATATGTGATAAAGAAATGTCACATGGTATTAAAAACTCAAATGTATGAAGGCTTTACTACACATACAACCTTCAGTCTCTCACCTTAGTTACAGGCAACTGGCTTCCCGTTCCACTTCACCATGTGTTGACACATAGGGTTGTTTTTAACTGTTCTTTTTATCTGGAAAGTGAAATTAAGAGAAGCTGGTGAAGACTGAGTTGCATTTCAAGAAATAGACCTTGTAGTAAAGTATGAAGGTCTTATTCCTTGACCTCAGCTTCTGCTTTGCTATATAACTTGGGTAAATTCCCGTGTGTGTTTTGGATCAGATCGAGGCCTGTAAGTCAGTCTGTATTGTATGATTTCAGTTGTAAAGGGGCAAAAGCTATGAGATGGGACCTTCCGGCACTAAAGTAATCCTATTCTTGCCCCTTTCTCCTGGAGGTAATGAGAAAGCAGAGGAAGGAGCAGTAGGTGAGGATTTTGTGGTTTTTAGCAGTTCCACAGAGGCAAAGGGAGGCTGGTGAGGTTAGAAGCAGAGACAAGTGGGATGTGCAGGGCTGTGTTTAATCATAACAGTGTGAAAAAAGCATTTACTGCCAATAGTTCTCTGTCTCTTTGAAGGCTTGTAATATAATTAATGAAAAAGGTTTATTTCTGTTTGGTTTATCCTTAGTTTAACTGCAAAGGTTTCCCTCTTGTAAGAGGAGGTGAAATGTTTGATTGTGCCTCTGTGGTTATCCTCACAGCAGGTGTAGCACCTGTGGTAGATTGCCCTGAAGAATTTGCAGTGAGAAAAGACTAAATGACTAAAACTTGGGCTTCCTCCTGAGATAGGAGGGCACTTGTCAGGGGTCACTAATTTGAATAACAAGGGGCTTCACTCCTTGTTAGAGAGCCTGTGGAAAGGATAAGGAAATTGTTAGGAATTGCCTGTGATAGTTCTTGGAGTGGGACAGACAGTCATTAAGACACATAAATGAAGCAGTTCTTCTCATGAACCTGTCTTGGACTGTTTATTGTCTGCCCATGCAGCTCCTATTTATGGGGTGGACAGTGTCCTAAGCTGCCATCAGCTGGAGAATAGGAAAAAGCCAGAATGTGAGTTTCAGTCCTCCCTCTTTGCCTGTATGTTTTTCTTTTTACTGCTTGAGTTTCTAGAAGAAAAAGAAATCTCAAAAAGATGTGGATGTCTTTGTGTAGGAATCCACATGTCACAGTGACCCAGGGAATTTGTGCTGTACTCTCACTGGGCAGTGACACTGAGGTCATCTGAACTCCTTCCAAACCTGGCCAAGGCCAGCATTTCTGGTACACTGGGAATTTGTGCAGGACACTGGTGCGAGGGCTTCTGTAACTGGTGGTGCTGGCTTATTCCAGCTGCAAAAGTGCCTGTGAAACTGGAGTCTCTGAGAGAGGATTTACAGTCATGTGCTCTGAGTTGTGGAGAACTTATGGATGTGGCCTCTCTTACAGTTGCACCGCATTCTCCAAGTTCAACTTCCTACCAAAATGCAACAAGAAAGTGAGAATTTAAAAGGCAAAACAACTTAGATTTCTTTTTCTTGGTCTATGTTTGTGTAAATGTTCAGTTTCTCTCCATTCTTTATAAGTCAATTCTGTGCATTCTCATGCTCATGAAACAGTATTAACTTAAAGAAAGAAAGGTATAGCTGAACAGTAGTATTTACTACATGTCAATAAACATCTCAGCTGTGTGTCTTGGGCATTGTGACAGCCTTTGAGATTATCTTTCAGAAAAATGATATAACAGCCTTTTATTCCTTGAAGGACTCTTTTTGTTCTTTAGTTTGGTTTTTTTGGTTAGCTTTCTAGTTTGGTTTTTTTTTCTTTAGTCAGTTGGTGGTTTGGGTTGTTGGTTTTTTGGGTATTTTTCACCTCAAATTCTTTATTATTTTAAGATTTAAAACATTCTAGTCCCCTAGGAGGAGATATATTTGAGTTATATTTGCTCAACTTTGTGGGTTTTGCTTGCTTTACTGAGAGGCTTGTGAGTTGTCTTTTTCTTTTAGTTGTTTCATCTTTTATTCAATACTTTGCTTTATATTATACCTCTTTTAATTTCCTTTATCTTTTAGACTGTTGGAACCCAGGGGGTTCCTATGATGCCTTTGGCCGACCCAAAACCTGGTCAGGAGGCTTTTCAGCCTTGCCAGAGGTGTCAGGGACCCTGGAATGATACTGAAAATGACTGTGGCTCTGATTCTAATCCATGGAACAAGTTGTCAACTTTGTATGAAGAATTTCAAGTCACAGAAACTTAGACAGAGAAATAGTAGTAGTTATAAGTAAAAAGAAAATAAATTGAGTGTATGTACAGGGGGGTTGGAGATCTGTACAGGGGTCTCTGAGGCACAAGATGGAGAATCTTTACACGTGGCATGTTATCTTTTGTTCTTCTTCATAACCTCCATCTTCTTGGTGATGCTGGCACTTTTGGATTGGTTTGACACGGATCTGGACACTGTGGTGTGAGGGGCACGGATTGGTAATTAATTATAAACATTTAATACGTAGTTTTTAGTATAAAAGATTACAGCTCACCCAGGGTGGGCACAGTGTTTCTCTGGACGCGTTCTGTGTCAACCCTGGCAGGGCAGAGAAATCTACTTTTGATAAGGAACTAATAAACTGCCTTGAGAACACGAACAAATGACTCCAGACTACTCCTTCAGCAGCACGGGCCGGAAACCTGGACTTTTCTGCACATTGTGGGGTCTCCCGGGGCCAAGGAGATCCCCACATTAAGCAGCCTAGTTTTTCTCTCACATTTTTTCCCACTTTCCAAACATCAAAAGTGTAAAAAGTCAATTAAAACTCCTAAGTGCTTTCTCAGTGATTCTTGGGCCACTTGGTGATGGACTTCTTTTATTTGCTTTTCTATCGTAGCCTCAAGTCACGTTACTGTATCTGTGACTAAGAGTAAGGGTGGCTCATTTGTAGTGTGAAACACTCCTGAAACCAGGAAGCTCATATGTGGTGATTGGAGCTGTAAGGACAACATTCTTTAATTATGTATTCAAACCTTTGGTTTGTCACTTGCAGTCTTCCTTTTGGTATGGTACTTCATTTTGGTTTGGTTTTGGTACCAGGACCCCTTCCTCCCTCTCTCTTCACTTTGTCCATTGTTTGATAAATTAAAAAATATTGGGAGGTAAAGTGGAGAACGAACCCCAAGTGTCTTGGTTTTGAAAGACAGGTGCCTGCTAAGAAAGGCAGGAGCTTTTTTTGGAATAGAAGATGTAAACCCCCTCCCTCCAAGTTATTATAATTTCTAAAATTAAAGGGGCTCTCAGGCAAAGATATGAGGATAGGAATAACAGTTCTTTAACATGTATAAACAAAATAAAATAAAACAAAACCCAATAAACTACAACCTAATAGGAAAATTAGACCAAGATGCAGTATTAAACAAAACCAAACCCTGACAGTTAGAACACAACCTGACACCCTGTCAGTCAGGGTGTTGGCAGCAGTCCAGTTGGAATGGTGGCTCCAGTAGTGCTCCTGGGGTGACAGATGGTTCTGCTGAAGCAGAGATCCTGTAGAAGGGCAGAGTTTTCCTCCAATGGTCCAGTGGTGATGTTGAAGGGTCTGGTCCTTCCTCTGGGAATCCAGTGGGAGAGAAGGCTGCTCCTCTGGGAATCCAGTAGAAGGCAGATGCCTGTTCTGTCCAAACTCCCAGATTATATCCAGGTGGGAATGCTTGGCTCCTCCCCCTGGGCAGAGCTTCTCACAATGGGCTGATGTCATTCTATGAGTCATGGGGTGGGTCCTTAATGGCCCATTAAACAGGAAATGGCTCCCGGAGGGAGTTACCTATGACTCATGGGGCAAGGCATTGATGGCCCATTAACAGGAGATAGTCCGGGGGAGGAGGCAAGGAAAACACTGCCCCTCCTGATTTTAACAGTTCATGAAGATGGAGATAGAATACAGACCTTCTGGAATATTTTTACATTGTAATTTAGGACACTAAGGTGGGAAGATTGTAATGTTTGTCTTTATTGCTCCTTTGTGTGGTTCTGCAAAATAAGACTGGAGTGGCATCAGAGGCCAGGGAGTTTTGGTGGGGCTATGGGGCTCTGAGAGGAGACAGAGAGGCAGGAGGGCTCTTGATGGGAATAACTGAGAGCTTTATAACTCAGAATTTACCACCTAGATCTCCTCCTTTTCTTGTCTGGTGTTTGACACCATTTAGGGCTGGGTGGCAGCAATAGTCAGAGGGTAAGGTGCAAGCTGTGCAAAGAGGCTGGGAATACCTTTCCCAGAGATAGCTCGCTTATCCTCCTGTTTACTTTCTGTTCCCATTTTACTGGTACAAAGTTGAATTATGATGGCTGAGCCAATCTATAAATGCTCCCGCATTAAAGCCAGACCTTTCTGATGGGCTCTTTTTAACCTGAGTCAGTTCTCACCTGGCTGAATGCACAACTGCAGCTGTACCATCATAATGTGAATGAGAGCACCAAACAGCAAATGAAAAAGTGAGGAAAAGAGACAAGAGCTGCTGAAGTCAGTATCACTGCTGAGACGTGTGCCTGTCAAATCTCAGCGCAGAAGTGTGATCACAGCAGCAGAACAGTGTGTGCCATGTTAGAAACTCACCAAGTGTGTCTTTTGAATGCCTGGAAAGGCATCTGTCCTCTCTTGTCAAGGCTTGTTAGCATGCTTTGTCAAGAACACGAGAATTTTGTTATCTTCATCTGACTAGATAAAGGCAAAAGTGGTTTTACAGTTGCAAAATGTCATTGCCCTCTCAGAAATGTAGCCCTACTGGGTGAGAGAGTGATTTCTTCTAATAACTGCTCATTTTGGGACTAGC
Source organism: Bombycilla garrulus (assembly GCA_013400315.1). Classification (NCBI taxonomy): domain Eukaryota; kingdom Metazoa; phylum Chordata; class Aves; order Passeriformes; family Bombycillidae; genus Bombycilla; species Bombycilla garrulus. The sequence goes on from VXBU01014508.1 coordinate 1,277,404, forward strand.
CAAGGTAGAAGAAAGATAAGGATCACAACTCAGTAACAATAGCACTTGGCTACTGTGTGTTCTACTGGCCACTTCCAGTAATTTTTATGTGCAATCCAAATATCTGGGTCAGGTATTTTGGTAGCCACAGCTCAGCACAGAAGGCGTTCAGCTCTGAACAGGTATGATCTCCCTAACAAATCCAGTTGCTAAGAAATGTTATGTGTTGGTGTGTATCCATAATCCTACCAATCACAAGGTATGGTGTCCTGGTTTAGGGCAAATTTGGGAGGAAACTTCCAAAGGGGTTCCTCTAGAAAGCAGATTTGAGCAGCCCCTCCCCCAGCTGGTTCGGGAAGAGGTTTCCTTGGAGAAAGGTGAAAAAACCCTGTTTATTTAACAAGCAAACTATTCACCAGCATAAAAAATGAATAATATTAAAAAATAAAGCCTCTTGCTGTTCTGAAGAGATGACAAATTCAGAAAGTCCTTGTCATGGGGTGTAGCTCAGCTCACTCAGTCTCTTATCAGTCCCTCCAGTGCTGGGAAATGCTGCAGCCCAGGCCAGGCCCTGGAGGGCCACAGGTTCAAGCTCCTGGTGTTTTTCTGGGTTTTCAGTCCAGGGCAGGGCCTCGGTTCCCAGAAGAAGAAAAAGCCACAGTCCAGGGAACTTCTCTGGCTCAGCTAGCTAAAAAAATGAACTAAAAAGCAAAGGCGAGGTTTCTTCCACTGTCTGTCCATGCTGCAGACACCACCATTCAGGAGCAGGAATGTGGAAAAGTGGGTTTTGCAGCTTCTGCAAACAAACTCCACACTTCTTCTCAATCCCTTCGCACTTAGAACCAGTCCTACAGGTGCACAACTTAATATCCAGCATAAACAGAACAGACAATTGGGGATACAAGCATTGTAAAGCCACCCTAAGGCATATGGTCAACTAAAGCTAGAGCTGCAGAGAAATTTGGCCATCCATTGAGATGAGATTCCTCTTACAATATGGTCTGTGATGGAAGAAGTGGTGGGAGTGATTCTGATCCCCTTCTAGTAGCTGAGTGTTAGTAATACCCTAGAATAAAGTGAGGAAAACCAGTTTGTTGCATCCCTGTGTTTCAGGGATCAAACAGGCATCTCATGCTACCAAGGAGAAAGCCCTGGGTGTCTCCTGACAGGTTAAACTTCTGCCACCACAACAACAAATGGGAACTGGACTCTATCATTAAACCATTTGAATGGGAAGCTGTAGGTCCATCCCCTTACTCGACATCCCTGAATTTGTTTTGGGGTTTTGCAGCAGTGTAGTAGAGCAAGATGGTTGGACTGGGCATCTGAGTGGATGAAAAGCAGAACTAGGGAAGTTGGGGCTAAGAGAGACAGATGCCTGCTTTCTTCTGACCTGAGGCTGCTGCAGAACAGTATCTCTTGGATGCCTAAGGAGAGGGGTGGGGGGAAACCTGCAATCTGTCTTCCTCTCTTTTTACATGTGATAATCGCTAACAGACACCTTTTTCAGGTAAAGTATACTTCACTTCTAAGGAATGAAATTTATTTTCCTCTGGAGTCCTGACAATCTTGGATGTGTTGCACGGGGAAAGTAAGAAATACAGAACTTGGTCTGTGCTTTGCTAAACTCACATGACACATGAATGTGCTCCCCAAAATGAGGAAAGCCTTTTTCCTTCAGTGGTAGAAATACAAAGAGCCTGTACCTGAGAGATTCACAAGTGGGTCATAATTTGTCTTCTAGTGACTGGTAGGTGCTCAGCTTCCACTGAAGCCGATTTGAAATACCTCCTGGAAATAGTGTTCTGCTGATTCCTGTGAAATATTTAGAAAGAGATATTTTTGACAGGAGGTCTGGGATCATAAATGTCATCTGAAGTAGTTCCTAGAACTTTTTAATAGGACTAAACATGCTGCAGGGGCACGCACGTCCCTCACCAGGATTCCATCCAAACTCTTCATTGAAGGTGTTGTAATTGCAATATGTGAAAAGGTTGATTTAATAGCTTTTATAGCTATAGAGTCAATTGGACTTTTAAATGGGTCTTATTTAAATGCTGAAATATGTTCTTATTTATTGCTAGCTTAGCAACGTAAAGTTGTGCGACTTTGCAAATTTACGATTTTTTAAGAATTAAAAAAAAAGGCTCAACTCAAACTTTTGCCAGTTGGATATGGATCCATGTTAGTAAATAATGGAAAGTAAACACAAAATCACATAATGTTGTAGTTGTGGGTTTGTCTCTGTTAGTGACTGCAGCCAACTACCTTTGAATCAGGAGATAAGAGTACATGTAGTTCATGGGAGCTTACAGTAAATAATGTGACTTTATTTATACTGCAGGCAGTGCATCATTTCAACATAATCCTTACCAATGTTCGTTCCGGAGCACGTTTAGGATGAGTAGGCTGTTCTGGATACCTCCTGGGCCTCCAGAAGGCAGAAGATATAGGTTCATGTTTGAAGTTCTAAATCGCACAGAAGAGGAGGGGTTAAACCCAAGCTTCCTGTATCCCTACACAGCACTCCTTTCACCCTGGTTAATTTGAAGTCTGAATGTTTCCATTTCCCATGGAAAGGCAATCTGTTTAGACATATAACTTCAAAGGAGAGAGTTTCAGGGATTTAGGCACAGGATTTTTTTGTTTGTTTTGGTTTTTTTTAAATTATTATTATCTGTATGAAGAAGGGGACATACATCTGGAAGGTGGTTCTTAGCTGCAGTTCTGGAATATGTGAAGAAATAACAGGCAAGGTGTGAATACCCAAATTTATCCCTGCTTAGAGCTGAGATTTAACTTCTCTAGACCGTTTCAGAGTTGCTGACATTATGGGGTGATGTTGCCTGTAGATGCCGGAGTCTTGATAATAGAGATGGGGAAGGATAAAAGCAACCTGACAACAAAGAGCTTTGATTTCCTAGGCTTGATAAACTTTGTGTGAAATAATTATGGGTCCAGAACAACTGTCTTTTCCTGTTACTGTTTATCTCATGCAGTTATTTCCAGCTGAATTAATCATTCAAAAGACTGGTCTGTTCAAATTTGGTGAGTGCTGATCACCCATCTTTACTCAAAATGAGAGGACAAGGGGACAACAAATAGGTTCTTGTGCATTCCCACACAAAGGTCTCAAATCAGGAAAGACAGACTGCTTACAGGTGGAAGAAGTAGAGAGTTCCACAGTGAGATGGTTGACATGAAATCTTTCTTCCCATTCCTGGGGCTTTTTGACTCACAACAACTTTTTTTTCTACCTGTCCCTCTCTCCCTCATAGCAACTGGAGCACTGTGGGGCTACCCTTGAATGTTTGCCTTCCTTGTCACCCTTTCTGGCAAAAATTGCCATCCTGTTTCCCCCACACACGCCCAAGAAAACCTTTCTTAAAGGTTGAGCTGATGTTTCAAAGCCAGCAACTTAAGTGTTTGCTACAGAATCTTCAATAACATTTTAAGTTAGTGCTTCAGTCTCAGTTTTCCTTGAGTTATTACCAGCCCTTGGATAAGGATGCCCACTTGGATCTTTAATTCAATTTGTGCATTTAAAAAAATAATTTTCTAGATGGAGGCTGCAAGAATGCATTCCGATTAAGTCTAATCTGACCCCTCTGCAAAGAATGCATGTGGGATCTTGGCCAGTGATGCCTGCAGGTAACCCAGTGACCTAGTGTGTGTCTCAGAACTTTGTGCTCTCCAGCCTTGATCTGAAGACTTACTGCCAGCCCCTTCCTTGCAGCCTTGGGTATTTAAAATTTCTAGTAGTTGCTTTGCCTTTGTCTAGGAGATGGAGCCCTCTGGTTACAGCTACTCTCTTTGTATAAGTATCTGTAGATTGTAATCAAGTTAACTTATGACCTTCTCTTTGATACTCAAATCCCCAAATCACCCTCACTATGAGGCCTTGTCACTTTTGTGTCATTCTTCTGGAGAAAACTTTTTTTGCTTTTTTTTATGGGAACATCAAATAGTCAAATATTTAGAAAAAGGAGATCCTATGTGCTAACTTGGATTTCTAACATGGAAGTACCATGGCCTTTTCAGTATTCATGTGCATTGACATAGTTAAACATTAATATTCCTGTTTCACAAAACAAGAAACTGGACCTGAGCAGTCAGATGTCTTATTCAGGGTCATGCTGGGATGCAGTGATACCTGCTCCCACTCTGCTGGATGTCCATGGCAGTGCTACTGCTCACATCTGAACCTGGACACTTCTTCAATGGCTTTGAGATGGTAGCTCTTCCCATTATATGGGACGCATGCCCGTTCCTTTGTGAAAAAAGCACTAAAAATTGTTAGAATGTTGTTAAAGCTAAGAAATCTGACATGTCAAAGAAAAAAAGTCACTATTAAGCCAGGTTATGAATTTTAATGTTTTCATACATTAGGGGAGTATCTCGTTGTGTCAGAGCATATGCTTCAATTTTATCTTTCTACAAATACTCCTTGCCTCACCAAGCAGGCAGACAACAGCAAAGGCAGAAGTAGCCAAAAATAGAGATGTGGTCAAATGTGTGGTCAACACAACCCTCCCCGGCAATTGAAAAGTGTTACTTTCTCCCTTCAAAGTTACCTTAAAAAGTGCCTTTGCTTTTGAAATATTCTCTGTAATTAACATCTAGGTTGGACTCTTGTCAAACTGAGGAAAAACAGATGATCTGATATATACAAGTGGATAGGGGTTTTTGCTTTTAACAAACATTTCTAAGTAACTCTTCTTAGACACAGGTATAACTGATGCACCAACACATATATTATTATTGAGACACCAAAAACTTGAAGCAATGTCTAACTCAGAACAGGCTTTAGAGAAGCTTGAAAATCTAGTTGGTAGTGTCTAGAAGGAATACGAATATTCTTACCGGGTTATGACCTTGCAAATTCCTTTATAGGGCTTGTTCTTTGTTAATATCACTGAGGCTGAGACTATTGCATTTCAATGCATCTAAATTCCTTTCTTTTGTTTTCCCCTGGAATGTGTGTTCTTAGTCACTTAGCTATTGAAGACTTGGGTGCCTTTTTGTCTCTAACCTGTCCTGGGACACTACTGTCTCCATGGCAGAAGAGGATAGGTATGGCTGATAATATTATCTATTTAACACTTTCTTCAAATAATGTCTCCTGAGTAAGAGAAAGAGGCAGGCTAGAGCCCGCTCTTGGGTAGCTTTGTAAACTTCTATGACAGTATTTCAGGCCCTTGCAATCACTAAGGGGCTGAAGGGAACTATTTTCTTAGTTCAAAGGGCTCCAAAATGGGTAATCCAGTTTATCAGAAATTGGGATTAATCGTTGATCAAGCAGGTTGTGCTTTGGCAGAAGTAAACACAGTTTATAAAAGTCAGTTTGTCTAATCAAGAGGCATGAGGATAGCCAGAACAGACCCAATTTAGGCAAACAACAGTAGTAACACTACTCTTTTTTAGGGTCTTATCATTGATTTTAAGAGGGAGGTAAACCAAAAGACAGCTGAGAATTTCACTTGGATGTATTTTAGCTTTTGGGTCCCAGTATAATGCAATTTGTCAATCTGTGCTGTAATACTCACAATCAGTCTGATAGATCAGCCATTTGATCCAAGCCACCAGACAATTAATAGGACAGGGGAGCCCCAAATACATCCTTTCCTTCATTAACAAGTCACAAAATGTAGGAAGGATAATCTCATCACTTCACGGGAAATAGTTCAGTATGCTCTCAGAGTTGTCTCCTATCTTGTCACTACTAGGACTAGAGTCACTAGGATTTGAGCAAAGTTGGATTATTATTAACCAAAGCTTATGTAAGACATTATTGCATCTGATTCTATTTTTGCAGTTATTTGGCTTCTGTTGATTTTTCATGAGCAAAATGCTGCGTGTGTGAGAGTGCTTGTACAAAGAAATTGGAATTAGCACTGGTCTAGCCACAAACTGAAGCTCACAAGGAGGGTGTGTGGCCAGCCTGTGCTCCCTGCAAGCCAAAGGGTGATGCCTTTCCTTTTCTGAGGCATCTGGAGGTAGGGCTGCAGGGGCTGGGTGCTACCATGTTTACGATGCAGCAGGCTGGAACTGGAAGATGCCACAAGTGCTGGCAGGGTGCTGCTGCCACAGTTGGGAGCAAGACCCTTCAAGGTGAGCGCCATCCCAAGCTCAGGAGTACCAGATTCTGTGCGGGATCTATGCAGCATCCCAGGGCAGGGCTCCTCTCACAGAACAGCAGCAGAGCACCTCAAAAAATTGCATGTGCATAGGAAGGAGGGCAGGGTGTGCAGCTTTTTTACAGTCCTGTCACATGAGGCTGGCTGCATGGCAAAGCAAGCGCCTCCTGGCTGGGTCCTGGAGCAGCTCTGAACCTTTCCAAGAGGTTATGGGAATTCTCTGGAACAGCGCCAGCCTGCGTGAGCCTGGTGGTGCTGCCCTCCGTTGCATGCAGAATTGTGCCCTTGTGCAACGCGTGGTTGGTGTGGGATCGATGAAATTCTACTCTGTGCAACCAGGTGTTAGTTTGTCCTTTTACAATTTCCCAGTACCGTCTCTAGTCTGCCGACTTCCCCCCTCACCCCCTCCCTTTGGTTTTTTGGGGTTTTTTTAGGAGAGAACAGACAGGACTGAAGGAATCAAGATTCCAGAATGGGCACAAATAGGATTTTTCTTAGAAAAGGCATTAGTAGTCCTTATGTGAATGATGAAACATGGAGAACACCTCCTGGATGTTTTTTTCTGCCCACCTCTAACCTGTGTGATGGCACTGAACTCCACGTGCTGTGAACTGGCATGTTGCACCACAGACCTGCTCCCCTACCCCGGCCTTCCCCAGTGCCCCATACATGATGCTGCAGCGTGCAGGTCACACAGTCCGGGCACATGAGGTTGAGGAGCTGTGAAATGAGCTGTGATAGTGCCTTGTGAGATGGGAGGGGGACTGTGCCCAAGACATACATGGCCACCACAGTGGCTATTATTTACGAGGATAGCCCAAGCCTCTGGGCTGCTGTGAGTCAAATGCACAGCACACTTAAATGTGCCACGCTCATGCACAGCCTGACAGGGGAAAGAGCTTTTTTAGTGTTTGGGCTTTGCCTGAATCATAAATATATACCTAAATAAATATGCAGAACTACCTTAAACCTTTCAGTCTCTGCTGTGTTTTATCCCACATCAGGGGAAGGAGGGGGAAGCAAAGAGATACAAACTGGGACCTGAGGCTCCTGAGTGGAAATGCACGTCAGTTTATGGCAAGGGATCCCACTATCTCTGATCCACTTACCTGGGGGCAGCTGGGTGCCTGGCTGATGCTGACACTAAGTACAGCCCTGGGGAGGCATCCTGAGCCAGCCACAGCAGTTGGGACTCCTCACCTGTCACCCTGAGGGCGGCTCACGCTGGGTGTCTCCAGCTGTCTGTAGAAGCCAGCACAGGGTGAGATAGTGCCCTTAGAAACCTGGATATTTTGCTAACTGAGGGCCCAATCTTGCTTTCAAATCTTGTGCCTGTCCTCAGGGTTGAAAACCTTCTGGGGCATGAGAGCACCTTGGAGTTCCTGTGAAGTCTGAAGTACGTGTGGCTGTTTTTGAGAGGAAGATTGCCAGATTGCTGTCTCTGGCATGAAACTAAACAAAAAAATGCAACTTATCTGTGCCAGTGACACAAAAGTATGTGGTAGCTCTCCCAAGTTTTGTCTAAACCATTTCTCAGAGGGAGAGGGGGGTGGATTTTGTGGTCCCTTAGGAATATGGGGTATATCCTTGGTTGTTGCAGAGAGCCCCAGAGATTGGAGCTGTGGCTATGGGACACCATTACTTCCCCATGGCATCTGCTAGATCAGGGTGTGAGCCCCTTTGGAGAAAGGCTGGCATCCTGAGGAGGGGAAAATGGGTCTGTTGCGTGAGAGTTGGTGTCTTTCACTTATCTTAGTCACAGACATAAACAGCTGAAGGAAATAGGCTGGTTGATGTATGTGCTGTTGCTAAAGAGCACTCAAAATGAGAAATCTGTCTGCTTTTCCCAGGAAAGGGGAGGAGGGAGGAATCTGCTTTTCATCTTTCTTCTTTATCCTGCCATAATTTAAAAAATAAAATAAAAAAACCCTCCCCGCATAAACAAACTAACAAAAAAACCCAAACCAAACAAATCAACCCCCAAATAAAAATAACTCCCAGGACTTTAATTGTCTTTTAATACTGCTTTGCCAAGCTGGCTAGAAATCAGCACAACCTCACAGCTATTTGAAATAGGGGATTGAGATTTTAGGTGCTTTTTAGGGTCATAGGATGATAATTCAGGTTGGAAGGGGCTTCACTGGATCATTCACTCCAACTGACTAATGGAAGCAAGGTCAGGTATTCCAGCTTATTGAATGAGGCTATATATAAACAAAACCAAAGCAAAAAAATCCTTTTTACTTCAAGTCCTGCAGTAATGACTGAAGACTAGAGAATAACTATATATGTGTGTGTGTGTGTATGTGTTTTCCGCAAGCCATGGTTGCCACAGGGAAATAATTCTTCAGGGTTTTGTTACCAGTCCTACTCTGACCTCCCTCTTTGGAGCAGGGAGGGATGGGTTGGATCTGAAGATGTGAATGGTCTGGCCCAGCTCTCGCTCTTACCTAGACAGTAGAGCCATGGCAGGACCATACTTCCCAAAATCCTGGTTGCAATGGGCAAAATCCTAGTGAGGATCTCCAGACAGAGCAGCATCATCCATAGGGAAAGTGAGTTGTAGCAGAAAGCAAGCCCTGGCCCTTCTATACCTGCCAAATCTTAGGGAAGATGGCAGGGGTTTTTCTGGAATAAATACAAGTAGGACTATGGAGAAAAATGTTGGAAAATTAGATTTGTTTTTTCCAAAGCATGAAAATCAAGGTGGCTTTCTATTAACATCTGTCTTGTTTTTGCCTTCAAAGAAAGCAAGCCTCTTAACATTTTCCTATGGCGCAGTGAATCCAAACACAACAGCAACAAGCTGGTTCATGGGAACCGGAAACTGAGACGGGCTAGAAAACAACATCCTCAGGGGAAAAAAAAAAAAGAATGCTGCTTTCAGTGCTGCTTCTTTTTTATTTTTATTGCTGTCGGAAACAAGTGACCTACTGCAGCCAAGTAGGCCTGGGGCTAATATAAAAGGACCTTCAGAAGGCAACCAAAATACACAGACCAAATGATGTACTCAACATGAGTGTAATTGCTACTGTGCGGTCCTTTTCCCCTACCAATGCCTGTCATTTTAATTTCTAAGGGAAAACAACTGTAACTGGAAAGTTTCTGTGCCTCAGTTATTGTTCCCAAAGGAGAAAAAAAATTGAGCAAAAGTGAAAAAAGACAAGGACATGAAGTTTAGGTGTGGACAGAGAAACTGAAGGAAGATTTGATTTAAAATGGTTCTCACCAATATGAGTGGAAGGATATAGAAAATAAGCATTGCTATATTTGTGTGCCATAGAGTTGACAGACAAGAAGATTTAGACTACAGTTAGGTCTTGCTTTAGCCTATAATAAAATGTAGGAATTGGATTGACAGTTTTCAGTAAGACATGGGTCTAAGAGCTGAAAAATACAAATTGTTGTTGTCTGTTATTCATGCCAATATGTGACTCCCTGACAAGACACCAATCCAGTAATGTGCCCACATGTGCTAATGTAATCAAATGCAAAACCAAGTAAAAGTAGATGTTTGCTTCAATCAGTTTTACAGACATAGGTATAGCAAAAAGCAAAATTACAGGTTCTCCTCTCCCCTGCATTTGTCTGCTCTTTCTGTGAACCCAAAAAGCCTCAGGTGCTGACAGTATGATCGATATGCTCTGACAGCTGTATTCCAATGACTTCTACATTCTTAAATGAAACAGATTTGCAACTGAACTAATACATGCAAAAGGTTTTTCCCTAATCAGTAATAGCAAAACCCTTTTGTTTTTCCTAGGAGGAAGAGCCTTCTGCATAAACTAGTAGATCAAAAATTTATTGAGGCATTTAGATGCTTGAAATAATCAAGGTGCTGGTATTTCAAAAGTTTAGTAAGGGAGATGCTTTACACTTTTAATTTGGAGAACACCAAGAAGTCTGTCTTTAGGTCCTTTTTAGTTTGCAAATTGTGCTGCTCCCCGGGGCTCTGCGTGATTCCGGTAAATAACCCCATCGGATTTGGTTGTTAGTACCTGCTAATCTGGACTGATATGCAGCTGCTTTCCTGGCTACTTGTTTCACAGCAGAATCACTTTTTTTATGGGGTATACTCTTCCATGCCAGTTTACTTTCTGGTGATTAATTTTATCCCATGGTTTGATTTGTATTTCTGTAAATACCTTCATATTTTGGACTTTAGATGAAGACTCTCAAAAATTCCCAGGTCTGTCTCCCACTGCTGCTGGAGACTGCTCAATTGGACTACATATGTTTAGGTCTTGTGAAGAAGTCTCAGTCAGTTCCTGCAACAACATTATTGTTTTGAAGCTCTTGTCCAAAGTCTTTCATGTTTGTTTACATCTTTTTGAAGTTCAGATGAGAACAGTTCTGGATTGTCACTGGAAACACTTTTTGCCCTTTCTGAATGCAGACTTCTAAATACTAAACCTCTTGTGTTGTTCTCATGTCGTGGTGCCTCATCTCACTGCATGGGATAAATTTGCTCTTGCTGGAATTTAATTTAAATTACTCATCTTTGCAGCAGGAATAAAACAGGACAAGCTACGAATCTCACACTTCCATGTTACTGTGTTTTAACTAACATTTATCAAATTATTTTCCTTCCAAACACTGTGTATAGCTGATGTTTTCCCAGGCTTGATTCCATTTAACATTGTCCTTATTCCTAACCCTTTTCTGTCTTTCTTCTGATCAACATATAATCTATGAATGATGATTAAGATGCCATTCAAACCTGCTTTCAATATAATTTAAAAAAATACTGACGAAAATTTGGTCCTTTATAACTTCATCCCTTTTCTGGAAATACATTATGATATTGTCATTGATTCCAAAGGTAGCATTCAACCAAAAAAAAACCCTGAAAAGCTGAAGCATCACTTACTATGCATATACTGTATGGCTTAACTAAAGCCATTAGCTTTGTTCTGGATAGATCCTTACAGTACTGCTCAGCCTAAATTCAATTAAAGATCTTGATCTTCATTGATTTACATGGGCTCAGAGTACTATAAGGATATTTCTGAGTCCTATTATTTTGTTTTTCTTCTGCTCAAACTGAACTAGATGAAGTATTTTTGTTAGGATGGAGTAATTATGCAACTACTGAAACTGCTCCGTGATCCTCATTCTCAGCAATCTAGTTAAATACCTCCTAATCTCAGGTATATGACACCAGTGTTTAAAGAGAGGTGACCATTATTAAAGCAGTGTCAAAGTGAATTTAGCTGTTAAATGGAATACAGCAAATGGCTAAAACTGAACTTTTTTTACTGTGGTTTCAGTTAATTCTTACACTTGACTTGCTGAGATACAGTACCTTAAGATTTTTTTACCTACTCTCAGTTCACTCATTCGGCCACTTTTGTATAGAAGCACATTCAGATTTTTCGGTTTTATGAGAATCTGTTTCATAAAGAGAGTGTCCAAGGTGAAAAATACTTTAGGACCAGGAATGAATGCAGTACAAAGCAACGAAGGTAGGAAGTCACTTGCAGGTGATGGTGGAAGAGGCCCTTGCTGCATTGCAGCTTGTCAGCAGGCAGAATGTAGTGTGGTACCAGCAAGGGTGCAGCGAGCTTCTCAAGCCTTTTTATAGTCTTACAGGCAGCCCATCTATAGCACCCATTAGCAGAAGATACCATTAGGAACCTCCCAAAATGTTTATTCTACTACATAGCAATGCAGATTTTCTGTGGTAAGATCACTTCTTCTCCTACTTTGAATTTCAAAAGCTTATCAACAACCTTCCTCCTTTTCAGTCTCAGGATTTCTGTACAAGAAAACACCTTTTCTCTCAGTTTGCTTCCTTCTGAATTGTGCTGTGCCCTTTGACAAGGCTGCTGCTCTTGCACTGCTACTCTGGCTTGAAGTGTGCTTGAATAGATGTTGCACCCCAGAGCTGCCAGTTAAGGTAAAGGGCGTCTGTCCCTTGATCCTCTGCCCCTTTTGGGAGAGGCATGGGGCAGAGTGTGGAGCTGGTGCTCCCATGTGCCAGCAATTCCAGACAAACACTGGAAAAGCAGCTAGCTAGCTTGGGATCAGCTTGTAGTTGATGTATGGTAATTCAGATTGAGATCAGGAATGGTATCATTTTCCCCTTGGAGACAAGGGAATTTGTTGTGGTGCCTGTGGCTACTCCCATGCCCTAAACAAGGATGCCACTGCTAGAGAGCCGCTGCAGTTTATTTCTCCAGTGGTTTCATGAGCTAACCACACCCGCTACTGGTTTCTACAGTACCAATTTACAAGACTGACTGGTTTGGATGAGGAAACCCACATTTCCTGAGGTATCCCAGGGAGCTCAAAAGCCAAGCTCTTAAGAAAATTAACAGAAGTGGTGATCTTTATTTTTTTTTTCTACCATTCAACTTTAGAGAAGGCTGTTTGTTTCTCTTTCGGTGGAGGAGGCAGCTGCAGATGCATGCTCTCAAGCATCAGGAACTTCTGGTATTGCTCTTGTTGCAATAGTTGGAATTGCTGGGTTTTAGTCTTGATCCCACAGTACCTTTCTGCCCTAGGAGTAATCAAACTGTAGTCCTTGAGTGCCTTCACTCAGGTAGGTGAGAAGCTGCGTGGAATAAGCAGATGCATCCGTCTTTAACCACAAAGGAGAAGAGGTCTGTCTCACTCCTCTGCACCAGCTGCAGGCTGCTTGGACTCTTTGTAATGAGTCAGCCTTAATACTAGCACAAATTTATGTACTTTACATGCTTTTTTTTTTTTTTTTCTCAGTTTGCTTCCTTCTGTGTGGATCACAGAACGTTTTGGGTTGGAAGGTACCTCAAGATCATCTGATTCCAAGGGCCATTATCCACTAGACCAGGTTACTTAAAGCCCCATCCAAACTGGCCTTGAACACTCCAGGGATGGAGCATCCACAGCTTCTGTGGGCAAGTTGCTCCAGTGCCTTCCCACCCTCACGGTAAAGAATTCTTTCCTGATATCTAATCTAAATTTGTTCTCTTTTGATTTGAAGCCATTCCCCTTGCCCTAATGTTATGTTTCCTTGTAAAAAGTTCCTCTCCAGCTCTCTTGTAGGCCACTTTAGGTACTGGAAGGTACTATAAGTTTTCCCCAAAACCTTCTCTTCTCCAGGCTGAACAGCCCCAAACTCTCTCAGCCTGTCTTCATGGGAAAGCTAAAGTGGCTGATAGGAATAGTTTAATATGAGAGAGGAATGGGTGTGGGAAGCTGGACGGAGACAATACTTTTCACCCGTGATGAACAGCTGATCAGCACATTTGGTTCCCTGGAGCTGCAGTTCTTTTCCTGCAGCAAGGCCTTACTGCTTGGGACAACTCTTGTAACTGGGGAGGGAGGCCAGGAGGAAAAGGCCACACCAGCCTCAGCCCCTTTGGACCTCCAGTCACCTGCTGAGCTCTCCTGTGCTGGCCCTGCAGTTCTCCTCAAGTGCTAGAAAGTGTTACAAAAGTTATGCTTGCAGAAATATGGATGAGTTGACTTTTTTTTTTTTTTAAGAATTAGACATTTGAGTGAATGTTGTTTAACTCAAAATTCCTAGAATTCAGTTCTTTTTCCAAAATTTCCTATGACTCTTCTGAGAGAATCAGCTTACCACCTAATTTTTAATAAAAGCCATTTTTTTAAAAAAAGTCAATTTGTAAGAAATTGCTGTCATAATTCTAAGCAGACTTATTAGTGAATAATTACTGTTAAATGCTATGTACTGAAGTAACTGAAAATATAACTTGCAGGCCCAACTAAGTGCTTTGAAATAGTAAAGTAATATTGCAAATGAGTTATAGACAAGATCCAGTCTAAGGTAGTGCAAGGCTAAGACTATACATCTGGAAATTGCAGAATCAACCCATGTAAAATGTACAGCTGGAAGCCTACCTTAGTACAGCAGCATATCCAATCAATTTTATGCCACATATTTAGAAAACGCTGAAGCATGTGAGTCTCCTGCATAATGACTGAATCCCACCTAGCTGAGGTCTCTGGGAGTTCTCTTCATCTCTCTGGGAAATGCTTTTGGGCATCTTGCCTGAAAAAATACGGTAAGTGTGTTCCATCCGTGAAGAGTCCACAGCCTGACATTGGTGACATGCTAATAAAGGGGGGAGAAGGACAGGTACAGGAAAGTATAAAGGGTCACCATGAAATGATGGTCTGGTAACACCGCCTGGGCACGCTCACAGTTTGATGATCTATTCTCAGTCCTGTAACTTGCAGCAATCTTCCCACTCACTGGTCCCAAATTTCCAGAGGCTTCAGCAGTTTCCACAGTAGGAAGTCTGTGTGATATATTTTTCAGGAAAAGATTTTTGAAAGTAATAGCAGTGATGATAATTGCTGTTAGAACCTCAGCTATTGCATTTCTTACCTTATAGTTTCCTTTAAAATTGTCTCCTAATCCTTTCCAGGGCTTCATCCTACCAACTAGCTTCTACATTCATCTTAGAAGTGCTCAGGGTATACACTTTTTTAAATTGAAATGCTCTTCTTAAACGTAGAGATCTTAATGTCCCACCTCCTAGCAGGTACACCCTCACACAGGAGCATGCAGGGAAAGCTTTGAATTAAGCTCCTCATTCCAAATGAATCTCTAGTGTGTTTTTCTGGCAGAAGCTATTGGCCTGTGAAAGGATGTCATGTGGTTGTGAAACATTCCAGGCACTAGTAGTTTCAGCTGCGCGCACGACTTGACACAGAATCCAAGTTCCTAGAATTCTAGTGCTATATGGTTAACTACTATTGAAAATAAGAATAATTATTATTGAAAGAGAGCTAAATATACCATTTTGTATTGTTCCCTCTTTAAAACAAAGACTGCTTTTCCTTTCCCTGAAAGCATTTCTTTTTAAATAAATGTCATGAATCAGAGTACGACTTTGTTAAAACCAGAGGTGTAAGAGAATGGGAAATTATACTTGTTTACTTTTCAAAATAATGAAAAAGCAGGTAATTTCTTACAACTTCCCTTTGCTTAAGAAATGTCTTTAGGGAAATGAGTTGGAAATTAAGGATCCAGCCAAGTGCAAGCACTGAAGTGCACTTTTCCATCTCAAAAGTACTGTGAAGTGTGCTGGTTTGCCTTGCTGCTGGTGTTAAGGGGCCTGGGGAAGGACCTCTCTCTTTGCTGAGAAATGTGAGTGGTGCTGGGATGAACAAAACTCTGGCCTTTTTCAGCCCTTGTGCTTTTATACATGCACATTGCTTGTTCTGTTGTTTCTGCTGTATGAAATGATAGGTACTTCCAAAGAGGCAAAAGGGCTTCTTTTCTCATGGATGAGTGAGAGACACCCCAACATAAAAGAAAAGCCCGTGTGGTGTGGTACAAAAGGTAAACAGCTACCAATACTCTTATCTGGTCACAAACATATAGGCTATCCCACATCAGAACTATCAAACCTCTTCTGAGAGCCTCACACCAGAGCTCTTGTTTACTAATAGTCCATCTCTTAAACTGTTGATAAACCCTTTACTAACATTTTAAAAAGTAAATTTTAAAAAGTTCATAATTAAAAAAACTCATAGATTTCTTGAGTCTTTTGATCTGCTGTGAGCACGTGCCCTAAAGGGACATTCCCTTGACCAATGTGGTTGTATTAAAGATTCTTTAAAAAATTAAATTGACAATTTTTTCCATGCATTAAGGTTTGACGGTAAAGTGAATCAAACCTTGGTTGTCCCAAGAGAAAGGATTCATGACACAGAAGACAACAATTCTAGGAGATGGATTTTTGTTGGAGAATATGTATGAGCACTTCCTTTCTTTGTAAGGGTGCTGTCTTTTTATTCTTTGCCATGTATTCATACCATTTAAACAAAACAACAACAAAATAAGACAACCAAATAAAAAAAACCACAATCAACTTTTTATGGTATCAGTGTAATTGTAAGAGCTCTCATATTTTGGTGCTCTTACAGTTAGTTGATATAAATTACTATCGGTGGGAATAAGACTTTAAGTGTTTTCAAACAAGAGAGGCCTCTAGGAGAAGTCTCTAAGGATGTGTGTGCCCAGATGGTGTACACAGAATGCAAAGATGTGAGCAGCTGAGAGACTCCTCTCCATCCATAGGCCTCAATCCAGAGAAGTACTCAAGGTCAGTGTCTCTTTTCCATGGCCTCAGCTGAAACATCCCAAGCTTTGGGATAAACTTTAAAAGTTACCAAATATGGTGATCTTCTGCCTGAAGTATCATTGTGTGACTCTGCTAACAATGCTTTACACTTGTGCATTTTGAAAAGCAGAAAGTTTGGCATTTCAGTGGCAGGCAGACGCTCTGTTTCAATGCACCTCTCTAGCCCATTGTAATGCTTTTTTTGGCATTGCTACAAGTAAGCCAGGGTTAATATGTCTAATGAACACAAATGGAGCCTGAAATAAAACACAGGGCAAAAATAAAATTATTGGTATATAAAATAAATAATATTGAGGCATACTTGTGGAATTTCCATTGGTTTCTTGGGTTACATATCGAACTGGAAGAGCAAAGGTTTAGATCAGATACTAGGAAGAAATTCTTCACTGTGCTAGTGGTGAGGCACAGGAATGGGTTGCTTGGAGAAGTTGTGGATGCCCCATTCTTGGGAGTGTTCAAGGTCAGGTTTGATGGGGCTTTGAGCAACCTGGTCTAGTGGAAGGTTCCAAGAGGAGCAAGAAGACCTTTGAGGTCTCTTCCAACCCAAACCATCCTACGACACCTCAAACACATGAAAACCATGGTATCTGTTCAAAGAGGCATGGAGGAAGAAGATGCAGCAGTCTTACTGAGCTAGGAGTATTTATATCGAATTTTTCCAGAGCAGGAAATTCTGACCTACTGTTAATGAATTGAGTTCATTTATTGTGAGGTTGCTGACTTTAAGGTGGCACCTGATCTACAGCAATTGAATAGCTGCATGCATTCAGCCTTCCTCCGCCAGGTACTGGCAAAGGAGACTTACACAAATAAATAAAGAAGTGCTTTCTTATACTGTAGCCATATGCACTGGACACCAAACTTAATTTGCACCTTTGTGTTAATGCTTTACATGAACAAAGGTTTAGTCTGTACTGCTATTGGAAGCCATTGCTGAATTTATAGTATTTATAAAGCTGGAAACAAAGTATTATGATGGAATTAATCCATATCTGTGTCAGAATTTCTCACGATAATAAAAAATCTTGTGTAAAACCGTATCTTCTAATGGAGCAGACAGACCAGTACTGTCTGTGAGCTCCATCAAACAGGCAGCATTCCATCGCTGCCTGCTTGTGGAATTTGTGTTCCTGTAGTGTAGTACTTAAGTTTGATCTAATTCCCACTGCAGTCAACAAGAATGTTCTGACCTATTATTTTCATTTGATAAGTGGTTGAAGCTGCATTCCCTTACTTTTACCATGATAACTGGGTGATTGTGTAAGGAAACAAACTCAAAGATAATCCTAAATTAGACAAGTCAAAAGAACAAAATATTACTGTGATAAAGCATCAGTTTAAGTATTTTTTCCATCTTGTTGGGCTTTTTTAACCTAAATTAAATTAGATTTTTAAAAAGGTGACAGGGTGATAAAGATAATTTTAGAAGCTGAGGATTACAAGACAAGTTGTAGAGACTGAGGGCCAGTTCCTCAGGCAGAGTAACTGGTGTAATATCTCTGAAGATTTCACCTGTTGCATCTTCATATTAACTATGTTGATGACGTGTAAGCACGGGTAACTGTATAAATCTATTTTTCTCTTATGTTGAATGGGAGGATATATGTGACAGATGTGCAACATGAAGCATACTAATGCAATGCAAAATATGACAGAAAATAGTTGATAATTCATGATTTCTGCAAACTGTGGTACCATGTATTTAGATGCCTGTTTGTCTCTGTTTCAGTGCCTAAAAGACAGTACCAAAATGTACTGTAAACAAGAGATAACCTTCCATAAGACACCTATGTTAAACTGTTCCTGAGAATTTTTCTTACTATCGAAAGTATTAAAAACAATATTCTAAGTGACAATCCGTCCCTCTAGGAAAATGTCAAATAATAAAGAAGTCTCCCTGTTTCTAATAACCCTTCTCCTTTCCACCCCCCACTTTTTTTTTTCTTTTTGTTTTTTTTTTACTGATTAAAAAATACTTCCTGGTGCAGTTGGAGAACTTGGCAGGCAGTCTGCATTTCAATTGAGCACAACTGCTGCCTTTTCTTCCCTTGGATTCTCCTCTCAGCACAGCTGTAGAGGCTTCCTCCCTCCGCTGGCTCTGCTCCTTGTGCATCCAGGACCAGGTGGAGTCTGGGACTGTGGTTATTTACATCAAAGCTTTAATGCTCTTCTTCCGGCAAAATGTTATGGAATTTTTGCTTCCCAGATCTCAAGTCTTTTACATTTGAGAACAGAAATGTTTATTAAGAGACAGCAATAATATAAAGACCCAAAATGCACTGAATTTAAAATGAACTAATAAATAATAGCCTGAATGGAAACCAGAAAATGCCACATTGCGAGAGTACAGAGAGCTGTGCTCCCTGCTGGGGTGGCTGGTAATGGGATTAGTCATACCTAGAAAATCATTGTTGGGAGTTTTGTGGCAAATGCACTCTGAAACCAGTTGTGAAGTCTCAACGGCTGGTGTTCTATCACCAGGAGGCAAGGTCCCCTCAGTGGTGTTGACATTACACCTACGTAAATAAGTCCACTGACACATGCTGCTTTCCTTGGAAACAGGTTTTTCGGTATTGCATTCTAAGGAAGAGTAAGCAATAAAGTGGGCAGGCACCTGACTGACACCCCTAGCAAAGCAAACCAGGCAATTTCAACTTGGTTATTCTTGGGTTGTTATTATTTCAAGGTTAGGTTATCTCATGCAGTTATTTCTAGCATTACACTCTCTCTTTGAAATTTGCCTGTTTGCCCACTGCAACACACACAACCAGATTACTCGGTAATGCTGCAAAGAACACTGACAGATCCTCCTGTCTTTGTGTACAGTTCTCCACCACACAGCTCACTTGAAGAGCAGCTAGAAGTTGTCAAGCACCAGTTTCCACACACATAAAAAAGCACAAAAGAGCATAGCTCTTCTGATGTTCCAGCCCCAGTTCAGTGCCTCAGAAACCTCTTCATTTAACAAACTGTCTCCATACAATTGTGCACTTCATGTAGTAAAAATTAGCTGAATTATATTTACATTATTTGTAGATTCCATAGATTTGTAGCCCAAGAAATTCTCTCCATTAATTGCTGCTTGGAAAACAATAGGGGGAAAAGGCTTCCTTCAACATATTTGCTTACTTTCAGAAAAACAAAGGTGGACAGTTTTTGCCAGTAAGTGTCTGCAGATCCATGACAATTGATTCAATTGCCCTGAATCAGTTAGGGCTCCCTTCTTGTTTCTTATTTTGCTGTTCACTGGGATTTTTTTTCTTGTCTCTCCTCTCTGCCGTGGCTTTTTTTTTTCCTGATTTGTGATATTTTACTTGGGTCATCTTTGCAAGTTTTCCTTTGAAATGGTGAGGTTTAGAAATCTGTTCTAATGAAAGCTGAGATTTTAAATCACTTCTAAAGCAAAAATTATGAACGGTAATGATATTAACAGCAGAATTAAACATTTCAGTGCTCTTGACTTCATAGGGGAATAGACCTCCTGACTCACCTAAACCACTCTTTGTTACTGCACATGAATGTCATAAAATCATATGAAAACATACCAAGTGATATACGTAAACCATTTAGATGTTTCTTGCCAAATCCTTTTGCTACACAGCTATTTAGGTTGTTACTCCTCCAGGGAACTGAGCACATTCTTCTAGGTGGGTACCTACCACTAAGGAGAAGAGATGATGCATCTTTGAGAATACTGTCTCTGTAATTCCTCTTTGATTATAAGATTAATAGAGGGGAAAAAAGTTCATTGATTATGTTTTAACTCTATTACATTCACAAAAGTTTATGAGCAGTACCCTATACACCTCTTGCCAGTTTCATCCTGCCAAATCTCTGCCTTCCCCTGCCAACTGCAGGGGAAAAACCAGGACCAAAGGCAGCACCTCAAGAAAGGATGCACAGCTCTCTCCTCCTATCGGTGCTTACTAAAATTTAAGTCTATATAAGTCTCACAGAATTATAGAACCATTCAGGTTGGAAAGGACATTAGGACTGAGTCCAGCCATAAATCTAACACTGCCAAGTCCACCACTAAACCACGTCCCCAAGTGCCACATCTGAACAACTTCCAGATTCCTCCAGAGATGACAACTCCACCTCTATCCTGGGCAGTCTGTTCCACTGCATGGCAACACTTTTGACAAATAAATTTTTCCTAATATTCAATCTAAACCTTCTCTGCTGCAGCTTGAAGCCATTTGCTCTTGCCATATTGCGTCTTGCTTGGGAGAAGACACCAACCCCCACCTGACTATAACCTTCCTTTAGATAGTTGTAGAGAGTGATAAGGCTTCTCCTGAGCCTCCTTTTCTCCAGACTAAACAACCTCAGCTCCCTCAGCCACTCTTTGTGTTCTAGAAATCTTAGTCTCAGTTTTGCTGTTTGCCCAGCAGATGATGATTACCAGATGATTACTTTTGTTTTTGCAGAAGCTTTTACATGTTTTGGCACTTTGACCTACTTGGCATTTGATCAGTTGCTTGATGATATGAAATCATCACTTCTTTTCTTCCAACTTTCTTAAAAGAAGTCTTGATAGGTGTTCAAAATCTACTGCAGGTAGCTACAGTAAAGAGGCTGCCCATGCAGGCAGAATTAATGACTGATGCAGATGAGTCTGTCAAAGATCGAGAACATGCAACAAAAGGAAATAAAAACAGCCATTGGTGGAGCTATGGATGGTAGAGCCTAGGCTACAAGGGATTTAAAAACACAAAGGAAGAAAATGTCATTAGTTCACTTAAATGTAAAAAGAGAAGAATAAGTGGTAATGCTAAAGGGCTGAACACTTATATTTGTGCTTTGCATTTGAGAGAAGCCCAGTGATATAGAAATTGCAGGATGCAATCAAGTGTTTCAATATCACTCATAAGAAAGCAAGATGCTGAAGAGGAGTTTCTTGACTTTTGTATTGACAGGATGAAATGACTTGCATCTAAGAGTTTCAGAATAGCTGGTTAGATGGGTCTCTCAGATAGTGATTTCCTCCACAAACAGGAATTTGAAACCATGAAAGAGATTAAGAGTTTTGACTTAGACTTAACACTGCAGTAGCAGTTTTAGAACGATAAATTATAGTCTAATTCTGGGGAAGAGAATGGAACAACTAATATAAAAACTGGTAAAGAATGACCAGGTGAACTTGGTACCCCACAATAGTGTCCACTAGCCAAAACCTTTCCAGCAGTTGTTTTCCAGAAATCAGGAGTGTTCAAGCAATATGTTCTGAACATTTCAATCTATGTCATACCCTGTTTACATTAGGACCTAGAATAACCTGATTGAATGCAAAATATGCTGAGTTTATTAAAAACCATGTGATTGACAGATCCCAAACCAAACCTCGATATCAGGTATGTTTGTAACTGTAAAGACAAATGTCATCCTTAAATTTATGAAGTAAAGTGTTTCAGTATCAATAGATAACTGTATTTTACAGGAGTTTTTACCTGTATTTTACACAGGAAATGTTTTTATGGCCCTTTCCAGTTGGTACAGGAGATCCATCAGGGAATAATTAAAAGAGCCAAAAACTTCTTGTAGTGTGCCACAGGGAGAAAATATCTGCCTGAAGAGTCAAGCAGAAGGATAGAAGCTGACTAGACTGCAGGTCATGAATATCTCCCAGGCAAAAGGAAATGAAATTGAAAAAAATATGTATTGATTTTGAAAAATGTGCAACATGTTATAGGAAGTAGAAGTGAGGACATTTCATATTTACTGTAGGCTTTTAACTGGGAGGCTAAGACGTGAGAGTGTTTAATGAGTTGTGATGGATTCTCGCCAAGAAATATCTAAAAGATACTATAAAACTTCTCTGTGATATGCTGGTTTATTGGCTTATATCTACAGATTTATGACAACTAAATTTAATGACTCTCTTTAAATGGAGCATTTTGAGTAGAAGTGAATTGTCAGTTTCAGAAATGGATGAAGAGTGACATGGGGAGTCTGGGGTGGGTCTGTGTGAGAAAACAGGGAAGGAGGAGAAACAGTGAGGATTGGAAGTCAGAAAGGAGCTGGAATTTCATCAGCAGAACAACAAATAGTTAGGAAACAACACTGACAGGGTCAGAGAGCAGACAAAAACATGGGAGTCTTTCAGTTTCAGTGAAGGGAAGGGGGAGTGCTTTGGTAATTCCTAAAGAGCACTTTGCTTCCTCCCAGCTTGGGTACAACCCCAAACTGCTGAAAATCCCACTTGCTTCTCTGTTACTCCAGAAGAGACATGTTAGACACTTCCCAGAATCGCAGAACTAAATCTTTTGAAGGATGCTTTCACGGACATCTTGTAAAGCACAAAGATTAAAATTAACTCAGACTTCACAGGGCAAAAAAAGGGAAATTCCAAGAGAAAAAGCAATCCCAAACTCATTTATAAGGTATGGAATCTTTTTGTCATCCTGAACAGTACTTTGTGTTTCTCTTTTCTTCTGCCCTGTCCTCTTCCTCTTTGTGACTGAACTTTTCATATCACACGAGTATTTCACAGCCCATTTTCTGTTTGAAGCGAATAGGAATTAACCATTCCTGTTGTTGTTCACATACCAAAAACCTCAGCTAGAAAGTGAAGGTTATTCCAAATAAGTGTGAGAGGAAAACACAGAGTAACCTTTGAGCTCGGTACTTGCTAGTCCTGCTTTGATTCTGACACTTGCCTGTAACATGCTTCATGACAGGAGCTGAGCAGCACAGTTTCCAACCTCAGTACTTTCATTTCAGTGCTTCACAATCTGTCTCTGTTATTTATTAAAGAAATTTAGGGTATTGACATAAATGACGTCTCTCTCAGGAGATTAATTCTCTTTTGTTTGCCAGCTTTTACTGGAAAAGAATTCAAAGCTTCCTTACAAAACTGATAGTTTAGGCTTGTCTCTGTTTTAACTCTTTTAAGTTTCATGGTAGGGATAATGGGTACTTTCTGGTAAGAATCACTTCTAAAAATATTGAGTACTTTTTAATGTGAACCAGATTTTAATTTCAATAGAAACTCGTGTTGAATTTGCATGCACTCAGACTGCAAAAATTACTATTTCCATCAAAAAAGCATCCATCCACTAGCACCTTTGCTTCCGGAACATTTTTAGGATATAAAACTACTGAACATAAACAGAGAAATGAAAAGTAAATAAAACATATAAAACAAAAATATTATGTACAAGGCAAATGCTGCATTAGTAATGTGGACGCTGAGTTAATCTAGCTTATTGGAGAACTCTGCTACAGTCATTTATGTGCCTGTAAATATGGAAATATGCCAGCATCCTGTGTTAAGCCAAATCATGAATATCCAGTCAATGAAGACTTAGAAACTTAAGTTCTTTACTGTGTTCAGGACAAAACATGATTTATTTAAGTAGGACACTGATTCCTTGTTTTTGCCTTGTCTTTGAATATATTCATAATAATTGCTACAAATTATTAATGCCTTCTTATTTTTCTGACAACACAATACGTGCAGATTTTCCAATGCTTTGCTGAGGATCAGGTGCATTGCATCACACAGCTCAAAAGATTTTTAATAAAGCATACAACTTGGTAACTAGATGAGTCTCTGTGAAATCAGTGTTTGGAAATGGGTGGGTTCCAGGAAATCTTTAATATCCAAGATGGTTTTGAGCTGAATTGTTGTGATAACAGCAATTGGTGTTGTGACTATTTTATCAAAAACTGGTGTCATTGTGAACATTATGCTCAAGGATCATGGTGGAAAAACTCCATCAGTGATCATTAAGAGTAATGAAAACAACTTGTGCTGATGGTGAGAAATATCTCAAACTGACTGCTGTAGATGCCTTTAGTGTTGGTTGGGAGAGTGGGCAGGAGTGTTCTCAGTTTCATAATTTGCATGGGTGTCCTGCAGGACTGTAGCAGCAAAACTTCCACCTGCATCTCTGAAAATTTGAACGGGGTGTTCATGTGTCGTTCATTTCTGATGCAAGGCTTGTCTGGGACTCTGCTGTTCTTGTCTCTGAGTTGGTGACACAATTCAGGGTGAGAACCTGCTGAGCCTGTCAGGCTGGCCCAGATTTTGGGCCTTACTTGTCTAACATGCTCCGCTATTTGAAAAATGTAATTGGAGGTTTTAGCCGTGTTCCTGAAGCCTTGCTGTCTGAGGAGAAAAAGTTCTAAACACTGTTCTCTCCTTTGGCTGATGCCCTTACCTTGTCTATAGGACATGCCACATAAAATCAGTAAGTCGACAACTCGCATAGCTTGAGCAAACACTATTTTACAACTGTTCTGAAGTAGATTTGGAGCTCTAATAAACTTTCTAGAGATGGACAATCAGAGGTTTTGGCACTTTCTGAAATCAATTCAGACTTTTGAAAGGCGGTGTGTTTGGACCAGCTCCTTTGTTACTGGTAATGAAAGAAGAAAAAAAAACCCAACAATCTATAACAGAGTCTCAGATTCCAAGTTGCTGAACAGGATTTTCAGATATTTGTAATCTGACTGTAGCTGTCTGTAGCAATGTAAAGAGTGATTTGGAATCAGTGACTATGTAAAGGTATTTATACAGTCCCCAACTCTTTGTGAAAATTTACTTACCCTTGTTAGTGTGCTGCTGCTTAATATTGGTTTTGAATATGCAAAAATAGGATCATGCACTCTTATTTGAATGTATGTGTTGTGAGCAAACTCACTACTAGATTAAATTGTCCTGGCTTCATCATTGATGTTAATTAGGAGCAAGCTGTAATAGTCTTTTTTGTTTTAATTCTTATGACTACTGAAACCCAAGGGTCAAGGGTTTGAAGAAAATGAAACCATTCCCATATCAAAGCAACTTGCAATTAAATTAAATCTATTTCTCCACATAAGTAAATGACTTGGGATATAATAGTTGCAGTTTCTTCCTATTCTTACCTTTTTTTCCTTGGTGAAATGACATGTCATAAATTATATATTACAGTATAATGACAAGAAGTACCTCTTAGTATGCACAGCCAGGGGCCATTATGGATAACAGACGCCTCACGCAAAGCATGGAGCACATAGACATGAAGGAAAACACAAAGCACAATAGTGGCTTTGAGGGCAAAAGGGGGATGACTACCCAACTCCTTTTCTGTATGTGAATCACTGTACTGTTACCAATATTTCATCTTTTCTCTACTTAAGAGCCTATAAATACTTCCAGGAGCACATCTACTTGAGAAACCAGTGTTAGAGCCCAAATGACTTTTGGACTGGTTCTCAGAAATAGAACAAGTTTCAGGGCAAAGAGGTAAAAAGGTGAACTTTCCCAGCACTGCAGGTAGACAGGTTTCTGTAACCTCTGGGCCTTCGAGGAGGCCACTCGTGAGCAGCAGGAGCGTGCTGTGTGAGTGGAGGCTGTCCCAGATGTCTCTGAGGATTGAGTTAGACTCATTGCTACAGGTCACACCCTCAGGGAAGTTTTGTTTTCATCACTGACTTGGGGGGAGTAAAGCAAGACTTGGTTGCAGTTATCCACTGTGAGTATCTATGACTGCCTAGGGTCAATTAAGGTTTGTGAGCACAGAGCATGCATTTGGCAGTGCTACAGCAGTACCTTTGGGCTGGGATTTCAATTACCAAGGACCTCACCAATTAAAAAACTAACCTTCCTTTCGGAGAAAAAAACAAGCATTTAGAAGTCAGAGAGCTTCAGCAGTAATGTGTGGTTATGTAAAAGGATCTACTGATAAGGAACTTATCTTTTTATGACAATTTTCTGTCCCAGAGAAGGTCATATCCTTGGCAGGGATTTGGCATTTAGTTTGCAGTGGCTGAAGAATTTAGGATTGCTTTGCATATTTACAATAATTTGTCACCTTCTTTAGGTAACAAGTGTCCACAGGGTTAATGGTTCAGTAGCTTTGTTGAACATTGGTAATTTAAGGACTGTTTAAAACAAACACTTTTCAAGACCTTTTTAAAAGCAAATTAGTCTTTGCCTAAGAATAAAAACAAATCTGAAATCTATTTACCTGAATTAGGTTTAAATGAGAATGTAGTGCTGGGATTAAGAAGAGATCCCAGATCTCAGTTTCACCCTAAACTGAGTTTTCATTTGGATTATGATGGAAATTCAGTGCTCTACAGAATGTCATCATAAGCTTGAGCATCACTGATGTGCCATGCAAACCCTCTAGAGGTAATTGCCAGAGATTAAAAGATTTAACAGCTGTGCAGTAGTATTAAGGTTTGTAAAATGAAAATCAGAATTTTTAAAAGCCCACAGTAGAAAAAAAAAAAATTTTTAAAAACCCCAAAAAAAAAAAAAAAAAAAAAAAAAAAAAAAAAAAAAAAAAAAAAAAAAACCCCAAAAAAAAAAAAAAAAACCAGAAAAACCAACCCAAAACACAGTCTATTGGCTCTTTTTAAAAACTCAAAGTTCTGCGACAGGCATGTTACACTGTCTCTAAATAAATATTTGATGAGTGACTGAATGTTAACTACTAGGCATTGGTATCGGCTTCAGTATTGCAAAAATCTTCAATCACTGTTTCCTTTCTCTCTGAATGTTCATCCAGCACGCATTGCTTTTGCTCCTGTTGATATGGTTCAGCTTCCTCCTCTGTGGTGATAACTTTTTTGGGGATAGGTGATAATGAGTACTAAAAACACTGCTACAAAATTTGGCTTTTAACATTCACCTAGAGGAGCGTTTACCCTTCCCACCTTCTAAATGTTCCTCTGTTACTGTTGCTGGCTTTGAGTAAAACATATCTCTTCTGATCTTGCATCCACATTTCGTCCTCAGAGCTGCTGTCAGGGAGCACCAAAAGGCTGCAGACCTCTTCTGCCCAATGCTAATGCTGACAGCTCGTATGGGTGATACTGAGGGTGAGGTAAATAGGTTGAAATGGAATAGGAGGCAATCATCAATATTATATCTGTAGGGTGCCTAACTTCCAAAAACATTGCAAAGGAATTTATGAAAATTAAGTGAAGGCTGCGTACACTTCATTAAATTGGACTTTACTGCATTTTATACCAAAAAACATCCACTAATAGACTATATTCCTAGATTAACCTCACTCCTATTCAGGATTTTTCTTAATATGCTGGAATCTTGTTTGCATTCTATATGCTTAGACAGGGTCCTGATTAGAAAATGTGTTCAGCTTTTACTGTGTATGGAAATTAAAATTAAATTTGAAAAAAAAACTGCCTACCTTGGAACTTAGTATTTCTAAATACTAAGATATTGACAGTCAAGAAGAAAACACAAAACAAAACCCTTCTCCATTTAACAAGCTGGATTGTATCTGTTTTCTCTCTGGTTTCTTGGCTGAACTTTCCCAAAATTTCAAAATTATTTTTTCCAATATCATCAGGAGTGTTTCTGTGTACTTCATTGTGAGTTTTCTTTCTTGATTGTATTGCAACACACTGCTGTGTTAATTAGACTTTGTTTGACCACCTCTCCTTGGGTTAGGCCTAAGACATCCTCAGTATGTCATTTTGAAAAAGGCAAAGAGATAAGCAGAGTATTTACAGGTACATTCCCAACATTTTGGCCATCATGTCTTTTTTATTTTCTTGAGAGTGTGGTGTCTGAAACATCTGGAATGTGTCTGAAAGTAATCAATGCCTCAAAATGCTGGAGCTGATCTGTAAGCCTTGCTTGAAAGTGTGCACTCAGTATTTGGAAGCTCTCAAAAACATCTTAACATCTTATTCCCTCAAAACTACATTTTAGACTGCCCAGTCCAGGATATCATATAGACTATACATTGTTTTCTGCCTAGGGCAATGGACTGTGCTGCTATAAGATATTCTTAATATCTGCTTATGTGTAAGGGCATTCTCTGTGTCCTGTTTTATAGTACATACTTTTATGTATATTTTAATTTTTATTATTTTCCCTTACAATTCAGGCATGTTTTTTTATATTTCCACACTAATAGTCCCTACTTTCTCTCACAGACCTTCTGTGTTCTATCTATGCTTCGTAAGCATCCCTTTTCCTCTCCTAACAAATTAACCTTTGCTATTGTGCTTAATAATTGTTCCGTGGCTTTAACTCACTCTGGTATAAGTGTAGAATCCCATCTCCTTCCACCAAAACATCAGCTATGTTGAATAACAGGGCTCTCTTTTCCCCCCTTCCTTTCCCATCATGTCATTATTTGTTATTACAAGCACCAACTTTTTGCTTTTGCAGTATTAAGGAGCCAAAAAAAGAAAGAAATCAGACAGGGATTATTAATGAAGCTAAAACACTTTATCCTCTGTTAGTAATAATCTGTTTTTAAGAGCTGCTTTTGATTTTAAAAATTATGCTTCCCCTGCAAGAGATGGAGTATCCATGTTTTCTTCTGACTACTCTGGAGCATTAATTGCTGAGCAGTGCCAAAGTTCTGTTTTACCAATACTCTTAAGTCAGTACGGGTGCCAGGAGCATGCATACATAAACCGAAGTACTAGAAATGCTTTCACTTGGCTGGCGATGGCTATGCACATTCAAACTGGTGTAAGTGCTGATTTGGGTGGTTGATTACATACATATGCATATCCTTGGAAAAAACAATGCAGCATAACTGGTCCTAAATCACTGGTGTGTTTCAGAGTAAGTGGCAGTAATCAAGAGCTTGCCAGCATCTTGTTTGGGTGATGGGGTGTTCCCCATGAGCACCAGGGGCCCTGTCACTACCCTGTGCAGATTTCCTAGCTTGTCAGTGGAATCTAAACTTCAGTGTGGGCTGTGAAAGCTGCTCTCACACCACCGGGGTTTTTTTTTTTTTTTTTT
>VXBU01014508.1:1315659-1353221 GCA_013400315.1 Bombycilla garrulus
AAAAAAATCAGTAATTCCCTGTTGTTTCCACCTCCTTATCCACAGCTCTGGCAGAACAGAAGGCTGAAGCACTGAAACATCTCTCCATATTTGGATATAAAATACTGTTTGCATTGATCTACTTCTACAAATAACAATACTTTTACACAAATATTTTGGATCTAGAAGAGTGTGAGCAGTCTCTTTTTGTTTCAGGAAATTGTGTTATCTAAGGAAAAGCTAAAATTAGAAGTGATACAGGGAGCGTTGTGCATGGTGACTTTTGGGGGGGGTGGTGTGGTTGGGTTTTGTTTGTTTTTTGTTTTTTTTTTTTCAACAGAACAGCTCTCCTAATGGATGAGTCATGTGGGTGTAACTTATGGCACTTGATAGCAAGCAGTCTGTCTGAAGGTACATTATAATAAGATTACTTGGCTCATTTAGAAATTATTTTGAACTACTGAAACGTGAACTTAATCTATTGTAAATATTTGTTTGTTTTGTTGATACTCATTATCTAATATATCAAAATATATTCTGTTAGAATTAGGCAAATTAAGGTAAAATATAAAGTTCAAATTCTGAACAATGGGCTGCCAAGCCTTGGAAAAGCTGCAGATGCAGTTGGTGAATATTTTCTGTAAAAAAAATATTTTCTTGAAAGATAATTTTCCAGAGCACAAGGAAAACAAGAGCTAGTGTTCTAGTTTTAGCTAGACTAAAATGAAGGGATTGGGTTGAGAAATTTTCAAGACATATGGAGACTGCTGAAACATTTTCGATTTGGCTTTATAAGGTTTCCTATGTTGCATTGTGTTGTTAATTGAAAACCAGATGTTTTAAATTCATTTGAACGAGACTTAAGCAATTATTAGTCTCTTGTTAATTTAAAGATTTTTCTTTTTTCTTTGTCTTTCTTTTCTGGTGTTAGACTTATTTGGGGTTTTTTTCCAGATCTTTGCTGTACTGAAGTCTGCAACACACATGTGTGTCTGGTTTGGTGGCTTGACCTCAATCAGATTCCTGTCCTCCTTTCAGGAGAAATCTTCAAATTTTTGTCTGCTAAACCAAAATATTAAGCATGCCTTTTAGACTGTTTACAAGGCCCTCATCACTTAAGGCCTTGAATTCAAAACAGTCCCAGTCTTTCAAAAACTGCAATGGCTTAGATGAGTTACCAGGTCTGATGAAAATACTTAGTCGTCTTTGGCTTGGGTTAGGCAGGAAGTGTGACTTGGCAATGACAAAGGTCTTCTCTAGCTTTGGTTATGTGAACAGCTTTTTAAAGACTGTAGTATAATTGAAAACATAGCAGTGAAGGCCCTCCATAACCCCTCAGTGGCTCCTGACACTACAGACAAGAGAGTCAAAATATGGGAGAGATGAAAACAGCATGTTTACAGAATTTCTAACTTGTTCTCAAAGGACTGATAATTTCAGAGCCGTGTTCTCAAAAAGTTGCCTGCGTATGCTGAGAGATAGACATGTTTACCTTTCCCAGGAAAGCTACTGCTTTAAGTAGCAGATACAATAATATCTTGAAATGTAGTCATCCCTATTGATATCCTCTTTTGGCCTAGTACATGTGTTTTCTTTATGTAGTCAGCCTCTGAATCCCTTATGTATATTCTGTTTAGTACACAGAAGGTGGTTTGCTAAATGGTTTCAGTTTAAGAACCCAGTTCAGTGGCCTGAATAAGTTGTGTGAACTCTCAAAAATGTGCTGTTCTTCCCTTTTCAAAAGGGAAGGCTGGTGCTCATTTGTTGTGTCAGAGGCCTTCTGAAATTTTTTAAAATCTGCATGGGAAGAAACCCATTAAGGGCTCATAATTTTGGTACAAGTTCTCTGATGGTGTTCAAAATTTACTGTATAATATTTTTCTTTAAATATATATTCTTGCTCTTGTAAGGTAAATATTTGCTTAGGCAATAAGCTGAAGCAAGTTTGGAGTGGGGTGGTTATTAGGCAGCTTTTATAAGGGTGGTGGAAGTATGCTTTAAAGAACATTCCTTGTATTTTGTTCCACCATTAGCATATCTAAGGTATTTACTGCCATAAAAAGGTGCTTAAACTCTTGGTATCACAGCTGTAGTCGTTTGCACTTGCATTTGTATGATAAACTACAAAGCAATCCTGTTCAGCCATTGTGTTTGGGACATTCTCTGCCTGCTGTTGGTCTTCAGGCCCTGTCTCTTCATTCACAATTGTATCACCCTCTCTGCCAGTAAATTCTAGGTATTATTGGGTACTTATTGTCAAAATACTTCAAAGATCTTTGAGACATTAAGAACCCATCTCACTCTGTATTTCTACACTTGTAGATGGGGAATGTTGCTAGGAATGGGCCCAGCTTTTAGCTGTCTGTGCCATTTATATCCAAAATATCGTTGCAAATGGCAGAATATCTTCTGAGATGATAAGCATTGTGGTTCCTGGTTAGATTTTTGTGTGGTATTATGATGAAATAACAAACTCATTAGCTGATGGCAATGACAGTGTCTTCAGACTTAGGTATTTATGGCGAGTATTGACTTAAAGCTGATAGGAAGTTTGCTTAGAACAAAAATGGCTTTT
The DNA here is from genome assembly GCA_013400315.1 of Bombycilla garrulus. Classification (NCBI taxonomy): domain Eukaryota; kingdom Metazoa; phylum Chordata; class Aves; order Passeriformes; family Bombycillidae; genus Bombycilla; species Bombycilla garrulus. The sequence continues at coordinate 1,318,214 of VXBU01014508.1, forward strand.
GAGAGATCTGTGAAATGCCAGCGTCATGCGTGGATGTGGGAGAAGAAATTTAACATTTAATGGCTTTATCATGCCACAACTCCTTAGGCACTATTTCTCTGGAATACAAATTCAGTTACAGCTGTACTCTAGGGTTTGGTTTTTTTTGGGGTTTTTTTGGGGTTTTTTTTTTTTTTTTTTTGAGGTCTCAGTTGCCTCCACTGCATTTCATAACCTATGAGAGAAAGATTGCAAATTGGTGAAAGTGCTTTTGGTATTTTCCAGTAGTTTTTGCCAGATGATTCTTCTGGAAAAGCTGCATTTGTTTAATTCAGTGAAGGTGGAGAGCCTTTGAGAAAGGGTGAGCGTTTTGGAATAGCCTCCGCGTATTGCCTTCACCATATAGTCTTTGGAAGAACAGCGAGGCTGTTCTCCTTTGTCACAAAGGAAAACCACAACAAGTGTGGCTCTTGGTTTGCTGCTCCCATATTGACGTGGGAGACACAATTCCCATTGTCCTGTAAGGTTGTCTTGCACATTGAAGAAAGCAGAGAGTTGGAGTCTGCCAGTTCTTGCACATGGGATGGCTGACTTTTGCTTGCAGAGGTGGAAACCAATGCCTCAAGACAGATAATCACGCTTGGTATTACCAAAACAGTGTTATTTATGCATTTAAGGGAACATTTGCGGATGTTGACCCCCTTTATTGCTTAATGCAGCACTTTTCTGTGTGTGATTAGGTGGAAGATGTCACATTTCACTGAGGGAACATAGCTTGGTTCAGCTGCGGGTGGGCTGGTTTTGTGCTGCACTTGTAAGATTATCAGTTTGTGTTAATAAATCTGGTTCTTGTTTTTTTTTCCCTGTGAGTGATTTGAAGGATGTGTTTATTGCCATTACTAATCAGAAGGACGTTTTTATGGGAGCATCCTTTCTGTGCTCAAGTTGTCTTAATGCTTCTACTGGCTTTTTTACGTAACAGCAAAGCTGTATTTATGTTCCCAGTGATTCACAAAAGGGGACTCTCCCGTTCTCTTAGGCATGTGCTGGCTTGAAAATGAAATAGAAGCAAGTGCAGATATCTTGAGGGAAACTCAATACTGGTGTTTTGAAACAGCCATTATTTCCCATTTAAGAAAAACCAACCCCCCCCAACCCTACTTTTGTTTGTCAGCTGCATGACTGGCCTGAACAAAGCCTCTCTGGCATGGGGACCTGGGTCAAAGCGCAGTGAAGCTGAATAAAATCATGTTTTAGATTCTGTCTCTTGAGCTTTTTAGCCACTCTCAGTAGAGCTGGCTGTGAAAGTCGCGTCTGGTTGCTGACCTGGCTGCTGAACAACAGCTTCAGCAAGTGGGTCTGGCCTCTGCAGTTGCTTCTTCTGTCTCTCCTTTCCCTTTCACACCCTATCTGAAAGCCCTTTGCTTGGGCCAGCTCTTTGTTCTGCTGGGTACTCAGGGCATTGTGCTGATAATGTAGCCTGGACAGTATGGTGTGGCTGGTCACTGTAGTTATCCTAGCTCTCCAGTCTGGAAAACTGGGATGGTAGTACATCCTTCCTTCCACCCTTTGTTGTCTTATTTATTTGAACTGTAAACTTTTTAAAATAGGGTCATTCTATTTCTATGCCTAACACAGTGCTGTAGATATGTTGGCAAGAAGCTTGTAGAATAAACCTAACTTGAAAATGCTTTAAAAGGAGATTGTCAAGTGGAAGGAGTTTGGTTATCTCTCACTCCTGTATTACTTAGTTAATTGCTTTCTATACTGCACCACTCCATATTATCCCTCAATATATAGGTTACACCCACATGCTGACTGGTGACCTACGCCTTCATTTGCTTCACCTTTGAATTTGTCTTCCTGTCATATAAGATCCACGTGCAATTTAGATGCCCCAAGCAATTGAGAAGGTGGGGGTGTTGGTGGCAGCAGCGGGAGATTGCAACATACTGAAAGCATCTCAGAGATGATAAAATCCCTTATTCTTTCAGATTTCATCACAGAGCAGGCAGGTGAGCAACCCATGGGGCAATAAGAGTGAAAAGGAGGGTTTGACCGTCACAACAAAACCGGTCTTTTCTGCACACGGGGAGTTCAGCGGGGTTTCAGCCAGCAATCATTTGCTCTCAGTTTCTTTGAACTGTAAGAAAGTAGAAGAGTGCTGACGTAGAGGGTTAATGTGACATTGTGCATGCTGACCTCTAAACCAATGTCATTCACAGAGACCGAAGCCTGTAGATCTTCATTCAGTTAAGGCTTCTCTTGCATATGGGTGCCAGGGTGGGCCTGAAGATGGAGTCCACGCAGTGTTTAGTGTAAAGAAGAAACAGTGAGAGAAGCGTAACATTTTAGACAGACTTGGCAGCTTTGCACACTGCGTGCGCAGGCCCTGAAGAAGATAGTGCAAGAAGCCGTGTTATCTGTGTAACACTTCTTTCCCTTTGCCTGCCTAATCTTAGGACAACATCCCCCGCCCCTCAAACCTAAATGTCATTGTAAACATGGTGTAACTAAATTCCAGCTTCTCAAACAGCAGATATGAAGCAATGAAACAGAGTGACCAGCACTATTGCTTTCTGACGGTTTTAAAAAGAAGTGTTTTAAAGGAAGCAGATGACAGCAAATGGTGCTTATTCAAATAGGAGCTTTTCAGACCTCTTCTAACCTGAGGAATGAAATGAGCAGGGAGCAAAGTCTGCATTGCAGGTCACAGTATGAATTTTGGGTGCAGTGATGGCTAATGTGGAGCAGAAGTCCACCTAAATGCAGAGCTGAAAGAGGAGGAGTGCCTGCCATCTGACCTGTTAAAACCTTTTAGGAAGAAACACTGCCAATGTGAAGTCATTATAGACTTCAGAGGGAGTCATGTGATGAATACAGTGCAAATGTAAAATGATTCCTTGTTATATTGCATTTTGAGTAGGTTACAGCCATGGAAAGAGCCTACTGAGTCATCTGTTGAGCTGTGTGCTCCTGCTGATTTGGTTGTTTAAGTTTCTCTTTGTACCTTAATTAACAATAGGAGTGCTCTGGCTTTTGTACAAAAAAACTTCCATGTCCATAGTGTCTAGAACTTTTATCAAAATGGAGTTCAGTTCCTGCCTCAGACCTCTGGGTACCGTTTTGTGAAAATGCCTTTGAGGAAAAGAAAATGTGAGTTGTGCGTGATATAAACCTTCATCCCTCTTAAAAGAGGGTTTCATGATCATTTCACTTCAGGTCTTAGCTGGTGGATTAGGCAAATGAAATACCTTTGTAAGGTATGAGGAAAGTAAAAGAAGCATCTGTTCTTACACTGTTACTTGTATAGGAAATCAGTTCTGATTTACACTTACATTTGCCCACAAAATATTCCTTTTTGTATTTCAGTGCACTCTGCTCACATACCAGGAGATGTTTCAGTGAAGCTGTGGAATGTTAAATCAGTGTACTGAAGGAAAACAAAGAGAAGGCCTCAACCTAGATATATGCTTGCTACTAAGAGTCAAAACATCTCCCCCTCCACCTCAAAGGAAGTAAATACCTTATTGTGCTTATGTTTGTAGGTATATTACAGCTTGCTGTAGCTGAATATGAATTGCATATAGGAAGTTTGGAGAAAGTTTATGGCTCAGTGAGCTACATGGAAATCAAAAGAAATTTAAATAGATGATGAGACAGTGATTAGATGAATTATCCGCTTCTAGCTTGTTTCCTTAGGGATCAGGGTTTACATGGTAATAGTGTGTCTACCTCCATTTCTGATAGAGCTGTAGACGTCTCAAGGATATTAAATAACTGGGAGTAGGTGTTGTAATGGCTACAGGGAAAAGTTGAAGCCACAAGTCCATTTTCCTGTAGAGACAAAAGATTTCCTATTGCTGAAGAAGTCCAGGTGTCAGCCAGCAACATGGTTGCAGCTTACTGTACCACAAGTTCCAGGATCCACCAGGAGTCTGCAGAATCTGCACGAGTGTGTTTTTGCTAGTGCGCAATAGCTTGTCGCTTTTGTAGCGTGGTTCACTAGTTAACCCTTGTGGTGTTTTAAAAACTTACTGTGAGCTATTTGCTTTGCTATTTGGCAGAAATAGATACAGATAAAATGCTACTCCTTACTCTGGGTGTTTCCGAGTGTTTCAGTCTTCATCTGCAACCTTACTGGTTTCAGATGAAGAAACTGCTGTGCTGCTACGATTAATACTAACACTCAGTACTGTGAGCTATTGTAAGACTGGCCACATTAAAACCACCAGTGTATACTTCACTCAGGCCTTGAGAAGTGCAGCTAGACTTGTTTCTGCTGGACAGGAATCTCTGACTTCAGCTGGAGAAACAACTGCACTTCTCAACAGCTATAACTCTGGATCCGGCTGTAGAAAGATCTGTTTTCCTTGGAGAGGCCCAACTGTGTGTGCGTTGGTGTTGATTGTTGGGTTATGATTAATTTTGGGCATTATTATACTGTCAGTAACAATGAAGGCATTGTCACCACTCACTTTTTCACTTTCCTGTGTTGTTGCAGTGCTTGTTTAATTATTTTTGCAAGAGCAGTATGTTGTGGGAACCTTTTCATGTGCAAACCGCCTTGAAGGCGGGAATCTCCTGTTAAGAGTTGCGTATTTTTGTTGTTCCCATAAGCAAAGGTAATGATGAAAACTTTTAAAATTGGTTCATTGGCTTTAGCAATCGGTATCTACTGAAGATCTCTTATACTTCTCAGAATTGCTTCCCCCAGTCGAGGCAGTTCTACTGTTTGGTTTTTGTTTGTATTATGTATTTGCTGGAAGGAGAGTGCTATTGTGTGTTTTTTGAGGCTGATTACAAACATAAAATAGATTCTCTTGAGAACGCTTTGTCTACTCTCATCACAATTGGTAATTGTTTTGTGTTGTGTAAGACTCTGCATGCTGTGCTTCTTATTTGGCAGTATGTGTGTGTGAACCTAAAACTGGATTTCCACCTCCAGCATTTTATCAGTGATGTTTTAAAGGTGAATCCTGGAACAAGTCATAAAACCTCTCTGAACTCATGTATTGCTAGATGGTGAACGTTTACCAGATTAAGGCAAATTTGTTTCAGTCATTTGGGAAATCAAGTTTGCTGCATTTCAATGGATGTATTCCCCAATGGGGACCTGTGTGAGGTGGCTTTCAAAAATGAAAAAAAACCCAAAAAACCCAACCCCAAAACAATTACTTCTGACATTGAAGCAGACTAAAATATGTGCAAGGTGGGTGTCATCCTTTTGCACCAAGTATATTTTCAGAGGTCATTCCAAAATGCCAAGGGAAAAGGAATCCATAATCCATATCCTATTAGAAACCCACCTTGAGGTAGAGATGGGCAAGATGTGTGGAAAAAATGAGGCTTCTGCCAAACGTTTTCTTTGTAGGTCACTTATTGTAGTTGAAATTACAGGGAGTGTAAGAGCAAGTGATCTATTAGCAAAGCCATGAAAATAAACCATTTGCCACTTCTAACAAGTGTTGGACCAAAATACGCCTCAAATTTTAAAAATAAGTGAAAACTTGGCGAAAAGTAAGACCCGAGTTTATCTGCATTTCATCAGGTACATGGCGTCCTGGAACGCAGCCCACTGGCAAAAGCGTGGGGAGTGTTATCCTTTGCAGCACTGGGAATGTTCTCTGCTGAATTTGGCGCCAATGACCGAGCTTTGCTTGTTAGCTGAAGTTCACACAGACTCCTTGCCAGGCCTGCCCAGAATGCTGTCTCCTCTGACTTCCTGTGGTCTTGCATAATATTTCCTTGCTTCTTGTATAACTGTGGCTCATTCTGGTCACTGCCCGGTTTGTACGGTCGACTTTTTAAAAGGCCAGTCCTGCAAACGTGCGGCCGAGCCATGTCAGCGGCAGGAGGCGTCCCGGCGGTGACGCCAATGGAAGCGCCCTTCCACAGGGAAACGCCGGCAGCGGGGGCGTGTGGCACTGCCGACATGTCTGAAGGCAATAAAGTTGGCTGCTGCAGCCTCGTGACGAGATAAGCGTGAGGCACAACTTCAGATTGACTGCACCTTTGAAATATGTGCCTCTGTAGCTCTGATTTCTGTAACAAATATAGGCTCCAATTAAGGATGGGGGAGGCAGCACGCAATGGAAGTGCGTTTTCAGAGCGCTCTGAAGTTCTCGTATTGCTAATAGTCCCTCAGTTAAAAGTCCTCACATTTGCCTTGAAAACATGCTCCAGGTATCCAGAGTGTTAAAGACAATGATAGCAATTTCAGGAAGGAGTTTCGGAAAACAGTGTTTTCATGCTGATGGTTTTTAATGCTTCCACACAAGTTGTTTCTGCAGTTGTCTTAAAATATGGTTAAAATATGCATTAGTTTTGCATTACTGTTGAAGCAAGTGTATTTAATAATGTTTACTGTTTACTAGCCTAGATTATTTGTATGTGTTTTGAACGTGTATTTCATAGCAGCTTGTGCCATCTCATGGCATTAATGCTGATTATTTTCTAAATATTTGTATTTGCACATGTAGTTGTAGGTAGAAAACTGTGTGTACTTACAGAGCTTTGACAGTAACTCGTTTTCAGAAAGATGTTTGTCTAACTTGACACTTTCTTCACAGTTTAAACACAATTTTCAAACTATTACTCGTGTTCTTTGGCAAACCTGTTCCTGGCAGGGCTTTGAAAAGCTGAAGAGTAGAGATGACAAAATAGTCACTTCAGTATGTTTGTAAACTTACTCAGTAGACTGTACTGATTTTTTTCTGTTATAGTTCCCCGGTCATGTATGATCTTCCAGTTAAATACTATCTACTTTGAAGAAACAGAAGAATCATTTTAAGGGAAGGCATTAGAATTGACTTAGTCGTCACAGTTATGTGAGACTCTGTTTAAGTTGTCTCATACCATCATCTTTTCCATGAATCCAGGTTGCCCAGTTGTCATAGAAAAAGTCATGCTGCCTACACATGACCTGTATGCAACACTGTCTTTTAATTTTATTAATTCAATGGAAAATAAACTTTTAGTGGTTAATGTGTGCTATGAGACATCTTTCCGGATCACCTAAAGGCTGTAGTCTGGTTTATTACCTTGTATTCTTAGGATGAATATTTTAATTGCTACAGTCCAGCTAATATGATACTTGGAGAATTGTCAGAGTGATAGAGTGGTGATACTACTGACATCTAGCAAACCATTTTACAACATATTTTGACCAATGATGAAGAAAAGCAACAAGCTTGCTCTTCAGTGATGGGTTTGGAGTTGTGGATAAGCCATACAAATATGAATGGTATGGTAGAAATAGGCTGATGCTGGGGTTGGCCCTAAGATTAGGGAAGATGCATAAGAATTGCAAAAGGTGTTGGGCTGAGCACTGCTCAGCCAGCTGGAAAACACAGTTTACTGTCAATAAAGATGTGTTTTCTCTCCAAATGGAAGCAGTTAGATATTTTAGGACCTGACAGTCCATTTCTTTTGATAAGTATATGTTCCTCCTGCGTACATCATTTTAAGTGATTTCAGAAAAACTGTTTTGCCTTATAAAGTCAGAGCTAGAAATTTAGTCTGCATATAGAATAACAAGATTTAGAAACTCTTGTTCAAAAAAGACTGGCTGAGCCTTAGTCCTTCTTTTGGCAGTGTTGAAATGGCACACGTGCTCTCCAAATCCAAATGTAGCCAAGTGTTGGAGAGATCCGTGGTCACGTGGACATGTTCGCTTTTCCTTTTTCTTTGGTGATTTAGAAATGTGCAAATGGGCATTGCGGAAGGTTTGAGGGTTTAATCCTCAACCGTACGGGCAGACAGATACCTGCTGCATTCAGTGGGAGCTTTATCCCACGAACAGCTCGGAATTGTTCACATGTGTACGTGTCTAAATGTGGATCTCAGTCAAGTAAGCACGCATGTAGCTGTACGCGTTCATCTGCTGTCAGAGCTGGGAACACCCTGTGTCCCTCGCGTCACTGCGGCCATGGCCACACCTGCAGCTTCGTGCAGGCTCGTGTTAAGGACACCGACAGCCCGTCCAGCGCGAGTCCTGCCGCAGGAGAGGAGCGATAGGTATCTCCAGGGCTATGGCAACCTCCGTCACTCGGCTTTTGGTGCGCAGAGATACCGCTCTCCTTTGAGGGATGTGTTTGGGCAGATACACACTTCCAAAATGCCTGTGCCCACAGATAAAGCAGAAGGGAGCAGCTCACCTAACACCGAGTATTTTCAGCCTGTATGTCTGCTCCGTCCTGAAGCTGAAGGGCTTGGTGTGTCTCAGGCTGAACTTTTACAGGAGCAGGAATAAACTTCTCATCTAGGGAAGAGTCTCTATAAAAGCTAACTGGGAACAGCAGAAATACAGCTATGCTCACTGTGCCAAAGAGCATTATAGTGCTTTTCGTGAGCTGTATGCTGCAGCTGGCAAAGTGGCAACACCTGTGAACCTCTTCACAGGCAGTGTGCGGAGGTAATGAGAGACTTCTCATACAGGTAGTTCTGTGGAGAGAGTTGCCAATATTTGTTTTAGTTTATTCTTATAATTTAAAGTTTTTTAATGGCACTTGCCCAGAGGTTGTAGTCTGTCAGCAGGGAAAGCCAACCTTGTGACATTACAGCAGAACACGCTGTGTCTCATGCAATATAACTTGTATGCTGTTATTAGGGATCTGTGTACATGAGGAAATGCTGTAGGTGTGTAACAACAATTTTAATGTATACTATAAAATCCAGTCTCATTAAGTACTGAGGACCTCAGGAGTTCTGGAAGAGCTTCTACTGCCTGATGTAGTAATTCAGTATACTGAGCCTCTTAGAAGACCGGTCTAATAACAACAATTAGTACATTTGTATGTTTAAGTATGCTTAAAAAGCTTAAATGGATGTGGTTGGAAAAAGTGAAATGAAAGAACAGTAAAATTAACATTAAAAGCCAGTTTATGCTATGGTGAGGAAGTGTAGTCTTAGTCGTACTACGGAAAATAGAGATCTGAGGAGGTTCCTGGTTGACAGATCTGTCAGAACAAGCAGAAGTGAATAGTAAATGTTAACTGTTGCTTATGGTGTATTTTTTTATGTTTGAGTTTTTTAAAGCATTAAGGAATGAGGATGTGCAGTAAAAGTTATGAAAATTCACCTTTTCAAAATGTTAACACAAAAGTCCCAGAAAGCATGATATCATTTTACAGTGTTCATGCTTCAGTTTCTCTAAATAGGTAAAAAAAAAAAAAACCCAACAAAAACCACAATTTCTTTTTTGTTTGCTTTAATACGTAAGTATGGGAACATTTTTGAAAGAAGGGCTTAATGCAAAGAGAGCTTTAAGAGAGGACAAGAGGCACTTTCCTTTTGCTGTTACTAGAGCCCCTGTAGGCTTGGCGAGGTTGTCTTTTTGGGTGGAGGTGGCGTTTGCTGCGCTGCTGCTGCCTGGGAGCTGAAAAGGAACCAAGAGGCTCTGCCCTTCCTGTGGAGGGGGCTGTGTTCAGCAGCATGGCTTTCTCCTGAGGAGACTGCTGTGGGCTGCTGGCCCAAAGGGAGGGCTGGCAGGACAGGATCAGGAGATGTGGAGGCTGATGAGCAGTTTTTGACTCATGAGTGTCTTGTTGGCTTACCACAGCAGGCAGTTTCAAAGGGTTCTGCTGAGGCTTGGGTGTGTGCTGGACTTCAAAAGCACCTGTAGCCACTGCTGGAGGTTTGACCAAATGGACTTTCCTGGGGTCAGTGCTCAGGGGAAGGCTGAGAGGCAAGGAAGCTGTGAGAACACTTTGGGGAAGCATCTCTGCTTTCTGTGTCCTCATTGAAGTGTCTGCTGATTGAAGTGGGCTGATGGGAAGATGCTGGGCTACATCAGCCTCTCACCTTGCCTGCCAGGGATTTTGCTGTGTATTCCTCTGTAGGCAAGGATACATCAAGAGGACAGAAAGGGTTGATGAAGGGGCAAACCAGATTTCCTTTCATTCTATCCAAATCAACAACGAAACCCCCTCCCACTGATTCCAGTAGGCATACATGCTTTTTGACCAGACATCTTATGGTTGTTTATCTAATATGTTAATATCTGTATGAACTGACTTTAGTCTGATGTTTAATAGATAAGGACTCTTATAAAATTCTGGTTTGCCTTTTTTTTTTTTCTTTTTTTCAGGAGAGCAAACATTTGGTACTAGCAACCATAATTATTACATAACAATTATTCAGCCTTTTCACCAAATTACGTGTGGTTGTTTCCACAGCAAAACACATTTTTACATACTCACAGCACAACACTAGCCTTGGCCTAACTCTAGGGGATTACAGAGATAAGATACCAACCATGGTTAGGGTCATCTTCTGATAAACTGGAGTGTCAGTAGGGTACAGAGCTATAGCCTTGAAGGCAGAGAAAATGATATTTAGGGCTCTTTGAAAATCTTGGCTTAGGGATTGCATAGGAATGATAAACAGATTTTTGTAAGGTTTTATGGGGACACTGTTGTTAACTTTTGCGGTAATTATTGAACTGCTTTCTTGTTGCTTGAGAACTGGTACTCTCATTTGTTTGTCACTGTTCAATCATTGGAGTGAAGCACTTGGTAACAAATTGCAGCATGGGGAAGTACTAAGGTTGTCTATTTCAAGCAATATTTGAATATTGAAAGCACAGATAAAACGAAAGGCGAAGGTTAATGATTTAATAACAAGGTCCCCAGGACCGTGCCTTATATCTAGAAGGCAGTAATTTGCATTTGCTTCCTGTAGGGTGACTTTACTGAGGAACTGAAGGCACTTAGCATATGCAGATGCTGAAACTCTTCTATGCATCTGTTACTATTTAAAAAGTACAAAGTCTGTGGTGGAGACTTTAGAGATGACAAAGGAGAAGGAGTGAGGCATTGACAGACAGGAGGGTGCTGGTGTAGGCAGGGAGTGACAAAGAGAGGAGATGGTTATGTGCCCTCCAAAAAGCTGGGGGGACACCAGGACGGTTAATGATGGCAAATAGGCTCTGTTTATGAGAGGGATGTTTGTGTGCTTTGATAGAATTGCATATGCAGCAAATCACCTTAAATACATTTTGTGGTCACCACTACTTACATACAAAGCAAAACCATAATTACAAAGCTGTTCTTGTTTTTGAAACATCATGTGCCAAACAAGTTTTAGATATTTGTAGGCATGGTAATGTCAAAGATCACCTGAGTATGAAAAAGATAGGTTTATGGATAGCAGCTGTGTTTGCAAACCAGCTGAAGCTAAATTCTCATTTGCATCATGTTGTGAAAACTCAACTTTCTTAAAGTATTTGATGCTGGCTTCTGCAGAGCCTGCAGCAGATGTTGCGGGCAGTGGGTGGCTGTAGACAGGGCATCTGGTGGAGCAGGAGACTGGCGGCCTCAGGCTCTTCAGCACTTCTCTGATGCCTGTCAGGCTGTGCAGTACGTGCAACAGCATCATTAACGCCCCTTTGTTCTTCGCCAGTGCTGTATGGACAGCTTGGGGCAGAAAAAAATTCTCCTTATGTTGAGCTTACTGATGATGACAATGTCTCGTGAAACTCAGCCTTTTTGATCGTGCTGATAGCTTCTTCTGGAACCACCTCCATTACACTGACTCTTATTTTTTAAAGTGTTTCAAAAAGTTCAAGGAAATGCGTTTTGGTTTTTTGTCTGTTTTTGTCTGTTTGGGTTTTTTTTTAATATTACTTTATTGGTTGATTTGAGACACTGCTAGAAGAGTGAGTCCTAAGCACAGTTGGAATGGCAGGTTCCTAGACAGTTCAGCACACACATCCAGCAGCCTTCCCTCTCCTACCGATTTCCCCGATGTTGTTGGAAGATAAATTACAGACATGGAATAGCATACAGGTCAGATGCCTAGCACGAGAGCCAGGGGCTTCAGCTCTGGCTGAGTGGCCAAGCTCCCGCCAGGCGTCCCCCAGGTTAGCTGCAGGGTATTGAACTCACTGCTCCAGTCCAGCTTGCAGAGCTCACAATCTGAAATTACTCATAATTATCCACTGGATCTCTGCTCAAAACAACAACAGTAACAAAACAAAAAAAGTGAGTACACCTAAGTCCTTTTGTAAAGCTTAATAATAGTCCACAAAGAATTGTGGTACATTAGGGAAAAATACGCTATTTTATAGCAAAATATGTCCAATGTCTGTGGTGAGGGATTGGTTTTGTTGTCCTTTCAGAGCGTATTATAAGGAGTGCAGACTAATTGGTGCAGACATGAGTACTAGGACTAGTTGAAAACGTGGCCATTTTGTGCTCTTGCCTGTCCTGCTTATGTTCACTACTAATGGGACTGTATGAGATGGCGCTGGCCCACAGCCATTATATAGAAACTAAATTTAAGGAACTTTTAGTGTTTGTTGTGCACAGTGAACCTCTGGGAAAGCTTCAGCCTTTGACCTCTGCAGTGGGTTATGACAGGGATGATTCGTAAGAGCTTGATTTAGACTCATCTCTGGAAAGCTGGTTAAAAATATTCAACTACCATGTTCTTCCTCCTCCCCCATCTCAGTAAAGGTCCTCTTAAAATACATAATCTGATGCTTCATTTTTGTCATTTCTTTGGGAGCCCTGTAGTGAAGGCTGCTTGTAAGGAAGTGATTAAATTATACTCATGTTTGTGCTTTAAAATTGCATTGGTGGAAGTCCAAGAAGTATTTTCTTGCTCTTCCAAATTTCCATGTGCTTTAATATTAATCTATTTTCATCAATGTGACCTATCCCAGCAGTAACATTTGTCTGTAATTGGTCATGTAATGTTTGCTGAAGAGACCTAAAAACTAAATTAAATTTATCTGAGACTTTAAAAAAATCTTATTCTGAGAAAAATGAAGGAGTTATTAGAAAATGAAAAGACATTTGACAGTATTGGGGTAATTTTTCACAAACCTAAATAGTCAATAAAGAAATTATGGTTGCAGAACTATTTCATTTTGCTTCTATGAATTAGAATACTCTTTCTTTGAAATACTTTGTTACTAGCTTTTAATTTTGCATTATGTGTTAATAAATGTCTATGCTTGGGTTATGGCAGCAATTTCAGACTAAACAACTGGTAATGACATTATTTATTGCCTTTGAGAAAGAGCCCTTTTATGTTAATTGTGTATCACAAATTAGAACTATCCCAAATATGTAAAATTAAAAACTATATATATTTTTAATGGTAACACAAGTAGTCTTCATGGCAAGCCAGAATATCTGGCTGTCAGTTCAGACTTGGAAATTCTGGTTTTCTAATACAGCATTTTTTATAAGTCCAAGGGAAAGGCTAGTTCATAAAAGAAGTGACTGTATTATTTAGTTAAATTGGTTATTACTAATGACTAATTACTTGCACTTCTTGAGCGGTCAGTAATATTTTGTTGTTTTTCTTGCAAAATTGTTTGTAATCAAAGCCATTAAACTATCATTTAAATGGAGAGCCCACTGTTTGCCCAGACCAGCTGGCTTGCTACATTAGCTTCTATAAATAAGTTTATTATTTTAGATGAATGTTATAAAGCAATCCGTTTACCTCTACTGAAGTAAGTAGAATAGCTGAAAACATTGCTAAAAAAAGGATGAAGAGGAGCATTGGAACAAAATAAAGTTCTTCAAGGGTTCTTTATGCTTATTTATTATTTTAATCAAGCACAACTTCTCTGTGGTTTTGTGGTCTTAAGAAAACTGGAAGGAGGGAAAGTGCTATTTCGCTCTTCAGTTGACCGAAATGTAGGGTTTTTTTCCTTGTTTAAAATATTGATTCTCTCTGATTGTCCTGAGATGTTTTTTGAAGCACATAGAACTGAATGGAGAAAAAATATGAAATACAAAAAACATACAGAAACTTGTATTAACTGTGTGGAGAGAATAAGAGCATTAGCTTGAAATCTGTTCTCCTTTAGAAGGAGAATATATTGGTTAGAAATGTGCCACATATGCTGAAAATGTGGTCTAAGAGCTTTAATTTACCTTCGTCTGTCAATGTTAATGGACAGAGCAAGTGCTGGAGCTGTTGTAAAACAAATCTGTTTTCCTTTTGTCTGCTCTGCCAGATAATGAAATAAAAGCTAAATTATCACTGATAAAAGTAATTTGCAGAAAAGCATTGATAAAAATATAACAACAGAGCTTGCCATTAGCAGTTTAAATGGATAATGTTTACTTGTAACCTACTTCTGTCCTCTGGTTTTTCTTGTCATCTCCCCCTTCCTGAGCGAGGAAGGACTTTCCAGTAGAGGCTTCAGGCAATAAAATTATATTGTAATATACTAAATCCTGGCGTTGGTAAGTTTTGAGGGATAACTCATAATTTTTCCTTTTCTTTTTCTGTACTACAGTATTGTCAAGTCAAAGTTTGTGCACAGTTTGAAGTGCAGTTATCACTTTTATCCATCCCACCTTGAGGAATGTGTCTGCTAATGATGGAAACTGACAAAATTATTTCTGTCATTGCAGCACTGGTAGCTCCTACAGCATGAGTTACACAAATAGTTACTGTGAAGGTCTTCATTCTTGATGTTTAGGTGTGAGACACTTACTTTCCTTTCTGTCTCTCTATATGTCTGTGTCTTTTTTTTTTTTTTTAATATTTAAAGATGGAGAAGTTTGAAGTTGTGTTCCAGTTGCTCACAAAAATTCAGAAATGGGAAGGCAAAGACTTCTGAGCCTCATGTGTTTGTGTGTGCATGGTGATTCTGATGTGTACATATATGAATGTGCACACACATCTACAAATACTTAAATTTTACCATTTTCTTGTAAACCAGACTTACTTATCATAATTTTTTTAATGCTTGGACTTCTTACTTCATTGACAATGGGTAGCCAGTGTCCAGGGTAAAACATTAGCCACAGGGTATGTGGATGATGTTTAATGTCTTGCAAAAGCTGGACATGGTTGCTGGTACATTTGTAGTTAAAATTATTTATTTAAAGACATTGAGTTCTGAGTGACCAAATAGGGAATCATTGCTAAACTCTAGCTGCAGTACTTAAAGTATTTTATAGCTGCAGCCTGGACACTGCTGTACAGTGCTTGCCAGTTTGCAAATGTCAAGGACAGTTACCCTCTCACATTCCTAAACGACTTGCTCCTGACCATCCTTCAAAATACCTGCCCTTTCTCCAACTCTCTCTCCTTCTCCAGCTATTGCTGCCAATTTGTTTTGCTGTGTGACTGCAAGGACTGTAATCCTTGGGAAGGCTAGGTCTTGTTGGTCCAGACAATCTGTATAGTATATGACCTCCCTCTCCTTACCCTAAAAACCAAGACAATGGCACTTGAAAACAGGGGAAAGTCATTTCATGTGTGTAGCTGTGCAGATGATTAGCTAGAGCACATAGTCTTACTAGTCTTGGTCAGATAATTCCTTACGGGCCCAGGCTAATGCAATGTGCAAAGGTACTATTGTTTTAATATTTTATTATGCATTAATGTCTTGATATTTTCATGTGTAATGCTGGAGAAAATAAGTAACACAAGTAACTAAATTATTTTTTGTCAATACTGGTCAAATACATGAAAGTTGCCTTCAAAGGTGAACTTAGTGTCATAATAGATAGCAATACAGTAGAGTGATAACAATGCCATACTGTAAGAAACCCTAAATTCTAGTTGTCTGATTTAAATGCAAATTTAGGGCAATAAACTGAAGGTAGGTGGCAGAGAGCTGTTTGCAGTGTAGAGTACCAGGTGTACTCTGGCTTCCAGCAGGCCGGCACAGATGTGATGCACAAGGTGATCCTGTTCATGGCGTGTTAAACACAACTTCAACGAAGTTAAACTTTGAGTAACATCAAAGCTGTGTTACCATAGCTGGATGACAAAGCAGAGTAGTGTGCTGGCACTGTGTTTACACCTGAGAGAGAACAAAATGGAATAACAAAACTGAGGAGTATGAATGCCAGTGTACAGGTAGATACAGGGGAGACTCTGCTGTTTTCATATTTACTTACTTATTTGTGATCTTGTCAGTATGAATGTATGTTGAACAAAGCAGTTTCACTGCAGAAAATGGTCCCCAGTTCCCTGATGACAGAGTGAGAGAGGTAGCTCCCAAACTGCCAAAACAGCAGTGTGAAAGGAAATAGGAAAACATCATCTCTGGTGAAAACTGAGTGTAAAATACAGGTGGAGATGCGCAGTTAAATCATCAGGACAGCTAGTCTTAGAGATTACGCTCTAGTTTGAACTTCCAATTCACCTTCAGGGAGGAGGATGCAAGGGCTCAAATCCTGGCCTGTGATGTGAGTGCCAGAAGCACACTAGAAAATGAGCCAATTTAGGTATTTTAGGTGAACAGTTGGACCAGGGATAGAGCATGTAAGACCTGAGATATTTGAGCAGACATGCATGAAAAGAAGTTTACTCAGGCCAAATTGGAAAAGGCTTTTCAATAAATGAAATGGACTCTGCTTCACAGGTCAGGTGTTCTCTCTAGGGGAGCACTTACCTTTCTGAGGAGGGCTGGCAGTGGCCTCACATGTGCAAGGGATAGCATGGGGCTCACTGAGCAGAGAGCCATGGGAGCTTGCTGTAGGTGAGGATACAGGAAGCTTGTGAGCAGAAACATGGGAAAAAGTACTTGATAGATCCTGACATAAGGTTTATTCTAGTTTTAGTTTTTTGGGTTGTGGGGTTCGTTTGGTGTCTTTTTGAGGGCTGAGTTGTATCTGCACAGTTGCAATCATGTATGTTTGTATCTTTTGTTTAAAGTTTTTTTTCAGTATCTTTTCCTCTTTACTGTATCCCTGTGGGAATAAGAAGTGTATCTTTTTTGATGAAGTTTCTGCACAGGCTGAGCCCTTTTGTTCTTAAAAAAGTGTTATTCATGGAGTTAAAAAGAATCTTTGTCCTCCTGACAGCTCTCAAAGCCTGGTTAATTAAGATGATCAGTGCTTGCATAACTAGGACTTAACAAAGTCCAGATGTTCCTGTATTTCAGGCACACCTGCACCTTTTCCCCTCTGTGAAGCAAGACACTTAGGGTGAAAAGTTCTTGACTCCTCTCTTTATCTAATTCTAGGTCTGCACTTGGAAATGCTTTCCGTATTCTTGAAGTCTTTCTACACTCATGGGACTTTTTTTTTTTTTTTTGGTTGTGTGTTTTCCCTTTCCTCTCCCTAAATCTGCTGACGGCACTCCCAAATCTTTATCCCATTTTCTGAATTGTGTTATCTACTTCCTCCAGAGATGGTTTGATAAAAATCTGGTTTCCAGTTCTCTCCATGTTTCAGACTTCTGTGTGGAAGAGAACATCATTTAATGAACCTCTGTGGTCTTTCTTGCCTTTTTTTATGTGGTATTCATTTCAGATGCTCCTCAATATTTTATTTCTTTTTTTCACTACTGAAATAGATTTGTATTGAGGCTTTGGAAATGCTGTGTCACAGACTAGTTACAGATTTATTCTCTCATGGCCTCTGGAATGATGTGAAGCTCCCATTGTTTTCTAGAATAGACTTATAGAAAGAATTGGGTTTTTTTCCTTGCAGAGCTATTGTTTTATGTAAACTGTTCCCAAAACTGTTATTTCTACCTACTTTTAAATCTTTATCCTTCTTTCTCGGTAGCCAAGTAACAGAGCTGATGTGGCTATCTAGATGTTCCTTCCCATGCTGGTCACTGCTTCTTAATAGCTGATCTGGTGTAAGGAGTGTGACATGTCCCAGGAGAGTCTGAGAGCAAAGTACTTCCTGTTTATTGGCATTATAACAACACAAGAAAACATAAAACTTACTTTGAAGAGTTATGTTCCAATCTCCCATTGATACAAGTCAGGATAACTCCATTTAAGTTACTGTGATGAGGTAAGAATTGATCCCAGGGACAGGTGTGTTGTGATTCCTCAGAGAAACACTTGGGAGGGGAGACCTTGCCTTTGTGGTATCACAGGCTAGTCCTTCATCCTGAATTCTTCTATCTCTCCCCTGTGTCCTCTTCCTTGGTATCACAAGTATTGTTGTCTGGATGGAGTTTCAGATGTTTTTTGCTGTCCCTCCTCTCCTTGGTTCCCCTGTCCGTGTGTGGGGATGAGCGTCAGTATTTGCTCCCTACTCTGAGCGGGAGTCGGATGGGTCAGATATGGGATATGTCATGTCAAGTCAAGTATGTTTTTCCCAGTTGTTTAGTTACTGCGTTGTTTTTAATGCTAAAATGAGGAAGCGAGGAGTTTAATATTTCAAGATGATAATTTAAATAGCTGCAGCTCCCAAAAACGTGGGAAAGACATGTTTTGAGACTAGCTTTGCAAGGCTGTAATAGTCAACTGTACCTCAGAGGGTATGCTCTATGGCATTCCATCCTTCCCATGTAAACACTAGAGAGGGAGAGGTCACAGAAACAGGCTTTGCAGCAGCTCCACTCTTTGGTTTTTACTGTCTAGAGCAGTCCGTCTGTAGAAATGTTTGTGCCCGGCACAGCGAGTGCTGGCAACGTGTGATGGTGAGTACGAGCGAGCGCAGTGGCTCTGGAGGCACCTGAGGAGTGAGCTGCTGTCACAGGCTGTTACCTGTGGAAGGCACAAAGGGAAGTAGCGTTCACCAGAGGCAAACCTGCATTTTCTGGGAACTGGGCTGGGGAGTGTTTGTGTGTGTGTGTGTGTGTGTGTGTGTGTTTTTTTCTCTCCCGAAACCCCACAGCTTATCTTGCTTGTTCCTCTCCTCTCCCCTCTGGCCAAACTCAACTTTGTAATTCTTTGCTCTTTCCTGCTTGGCCTGATGTTCTCTCATGTTAAATGTTGAGTTTGAATTTGCACTTAGTTTCTGCACAAAACGTAGCAGTGATGCAAGACCTGTTGGTTAGCAGTTTTTTTCACAGTATGAAACAGAGATTGAAAGTGAAGTGGTATTGGGCTGGTTCACCTACGTGCTCAAAATAACTTCAGGCCTTTAAAAATAGGCAGTAAGAAATAAATTATAATGGAGGAAAAAGAAAATCTGTACAAATATTTTGACAGTGAAGGTGACTGACCAGTAGAGCAAGTTTCTAAATGCTGCAGTGGGTTGGCTTTGGTTCTCCATCCTTGAAAGTTGCTTAAGTTGGTCAGACTGTTGTTTTAAAGAAATGCTCAGATTCAAATTGTATTAATTCAAGTGAATCCTGCAACCTCTGATCTACAGGTTAGACAAGTTGTTGACATTCTTCATTTCTGGGCTGATGAGGTTTGACACTGTCATTCATCCTTCTCCCAGAGCTGCTAGCAAGCTAGAGCTTCAGGGAAACAAATCTTCATTCAGGTTTTTAATAAAACATGCTGTAATCACAGTGAACAAAATCTTTGTGTCTGCGGAGGCACAGACCTACGCCCTACCTCACTATGAGTTGGAGCTTAATTGAAAATCTAGCAGGTAGAGGAGAGCCTCTTTCTTCTTACGTGGTGGATTGGTTTTGTTCACTGTGTTTTTAGAAAGGTTTTGCCAAGTTTTTGTTGGTTAAGGTTAAACCTGTTCTCAGCTGTGGTAAACGTTTATTGGTAGATAATGAAACTTTATTTAGTATCAGTCATGAAAATTGCCTGTTTGATTCTTAGTGATCTGAGAGATTGGTTTGCTGTTAAGTGGAGAAAATGTGGTTAATGTATTCATCCACATGGGTTTGTTCTGGTAATGGCTGTTGTCTTACAGTCCTTGAAGATTTTTCCCGATGTTTTCAAGTTTTCTTCAAAATCAACAGAAATTGGTAGAAGTCCATTATCTGTATGAGGAAATGATAATAGGGGAGAGAATTTTATATAGATAATTTTTATATACAGTCATTAATTTACATTTTTTAAAAAACATGTAATAAAATCAGTATAATGTACATGAAGTGTGTTTCTCCAAGGCTTGTTACTTTATAAATGTACCATTGACTAAAAACTGTTAAATCAAGTTAAGTCATATTTGTACAACTTAGATTGTCGCCATTAGATGTACTGATTAGTCTTTAATTATGACTCTTGTTTTCCATATGCCTTAGTCTTAAATGTATTTCACAGCAGCATGAAGCTATTGTAGTAAAAGAGTTAAATATTTATTCGTATTGTGTGTTCTGTATTAAAGGACTTTATTTTCCTATCTACGAAGAGGTAAATGTATTTTTATAACTCCCCTTGGCCACAGCAGCATGTTCTGTACCAGTGTAGCTAACTGCACTGGCAGACACACACAGTTCAAAAGAATACATTAGCACAAGAAGCCGTGTTCCCTTTTGGATTCAGCTTGTAGCAACATGTGTACGTGGTGCTCTCTCTGTGTCTGCCTCAGCCCTCCCCTGCACTGCTGCTGCTGGTGGTACAGTTGTTTTTCAGCCTACCTCAGCTTTGGCCTCTGTTCCATCCCAGTTGTGTTTTCTAATAACAAAACCATGATTTTTGGCAGTGAGTGCAGCTCATTTTCTTTTTCCCTTCATTTTTTCCCTTTTTTTTTGCTTTTTATGAGAAAGTAGTTAGATTTTAGGAAATTGTGCAGCTCAGTTGATTAAGTTACATAATTTAGGGAAAGGATGAGAAGAATAAAAATTTTATTTTCCAAGAACCACTGTAAGGAGGCACAAAGTATGTTTACAAAACAGTGTTGGTAGTTACTGGAATGAGAGCACCCTCTCTCCTGGCTTGGGAGATGCCATCTATTTTGTGTAACTCTTGTGGCCACTTCTGTGTGTACTGATCCAGTTGCATGCATTTCAGCATGTGCATCTTGGACATTCTCATCAGAAATTTGGTTACTGTACGGTTAAAACAAAACAGTGAATACTGAGGTACCACACCCTGACAGATGCACACTTCTGATAGATCTGCCGGACCTGCCTGGTTGTAATGTGTTGTTAAGTAAGCTGACAATTGTGGATGGTATCACATGAAACAAAAAAAAGTCTTGTTCGTTTTCTGGGAAAATTGAGTTCTTCCTACCTGTGTTTTTCATAAACAGAATTTATTACAGCTGACTCCTGCCTCCTGCCCTCTTAGGGTGATGGGACCATGGTGGAGATGAGAATCAGGCCCCGTGATGCATATGTGCCTTGTTTGCTTAAACTTAAGGAGAACGAAAGCTCCAACAGGAATAATGCCAAAATACTGATACGTTAATTCATAGATCTGAAGTAAAACCTAGAAAATATAAAGAAAGAAAGTGGCCATGTGAATTTACCTTTGTATATGTACAGAATTTCTTTCTAGCTTTGCTACTTCTCATGTTCACAATATTTTTTTCCTTTTCCCAGAGTAACCATTTTTTATTGTAGGTACATAGCGGTTTATGAGTTAGTAGACAGTAGGAGCAGGGAAACAATAAAGCAAGAAACACCAAGAGAAAGACTGCTCCAATTATTTACTTTGTGTTACAGTACAGACTGCCTTTATATCAGTTCCCTTTGAAAGTTAGTGTTTAGCAAGTAGTTATTCATGGTGATGTGTCAGAGGAGCTAGCGGCCATTCCCGACAGAACCAAGCCTTAATTTTTAAAATATTTGGAATACTGCAGTTGAATGTTGAGGGGCCACAACTATTTCCTCCTCAAATACTGGAGTTCCGATGTCCCTCCGGCTTCTGCCACAACCGTGGGTGCAGAGGGACAGGTCAGCAGTGGGAAGACTCCCCAGGACTTTGCCAGGAGCTGAAGGTATATGTTTTGGGGTTACTGATTGCCCCCAGGTTACATCATTCCAGGCTCTGATTTCAGCTGTAAATTTAGAGGAATTGCCTAACTTGGCTGAAGTGACTGCTGCTTTTCTGGCCAGGTAGCTGAAGTAGTCTGACCCTTTGGTATCAATCCCTTTACCTTGTAGTAAGCAAAGGACAAAATTTACCCCAGCTCAAGCTACTAAATTTAGATTTTTATTGACTTAAACTAGTGGCAGACTTCTGACTACTAATGAGAGCTCAAAATCACGGCATGCAAGGTTATCACTGCTCCAGTTTACCTGAAAACTTAGTTAGGAGGAGAGAGACAATTGAAGAGCTACTGAATAAAATAACAGCCCTCTGAAGAGAAGGCAGGAGCTGAGAATGGGCTGTGTCCTCGGATGTTTGTACAGACAAAGCCCACATCCCAGAGGACAAAAAATGTAGCCTGGCCCTCAGAATCTGTGCTTGATCATTGTTGCAGAAGTGGAGGAAGCTTAGCTACAAGGGATGATCAAAATTTAGAGGATCTGTATTGTTATTTTCAGGAATTTATTATTCCCTGCTTGCCAAAGAGATGGCTGTTTAATTTGTCTTTCTGGATATCCATCATCTTACCATGGATAGCTATAAATCGCCAAGAGACAGAGAAGGAGAAATTGTTAACTTCCATCATTACCAAGTGCAGGTTAAAATGGTTGAGATCCGAAAAGTGAAGAAGGGTCAGCGTTATTTAATACAGATTTTATTGCAAGAGCTGTTTTCTTAACTTCGCTATTAGAAGATTTGACATTTTGGGAGGACAAAGCATGACTTATTAACAGACAATGCTGCAAAATAATTTTAGTGAGTGTTTTGAATGTTCTCTAAAGGAGACAAAACATTTTCATTTAGAGTTGGCATGTGCCCCCACTTGCAGTCTTTAGAGCCTCCTGCACAGAGACCTCATGCTTGAGACAAGGTGACACAAAGTGGCCCAATTTTTGTTGTAGGTGCTCCGCTGCCTTTCTGTACAGAACTTACGAGTAAGGGTGCTGTAGCAGGCATCATTAGAGAGCAGCCCAAAGCCTTAGGAGAAAGAGCTATTTCTGTGTTCCCAAGGCTGGGGGCTTCACCTGCTCAGTCTTTGCTCTGTTGGAAACTTCGCTAACTGTGATGGAGACAATTTTATCTGAGAGTGTGGTCTCTAAAGACTGGCTTCCAGTTTACAGCTGTCTGCTGGTTTCAGAGACCCATTTAGTTATGGATTATTTACTGCTTCTTTCTCTCTGGCTGCTGTTCTGCCTGAAATATTTTATTAGTTCTAGTTGTAATTGGTAGGAAAAAAAAATCACAGCTGAAATGCATTGTAGTGGACTGTATAGCCATTTTTTCAATTCTGTCGATATAGTTCCTTTACAATCCATATAAATGCTTGCTATCATGTATTTACTAGCCAATACACTTTTAAATTTCAATTTCACTCTGAAAATTAGGATATCTGTTTGAGTCAGCTAACGCACAGAGCCTGGAGATACATGAGAGAAGAAAGTGTGTGGTGTGGAGAGGTTTTGGTGGATGGCCTCTTACATGGCTCTTTTTGGTGAAGATTGCTATGTCTTTATGGCTTGCTGACTTCTTTTCAGGGGTTGGAGAACTTACAACATATTGAAGGGTGGGCTGTTTATTTTCCCTGTGTTGTTTTTATGTACTGAAATATTGTAGTGAAAATAGCTGGGTGGGGTGTAATAAATGTTTTCAAAGACCTTCCTTTGAAAGAGGCTTTTTTCCAGCCCTTGGTGGTGACCACCCATTTTCCTGTGCTGTGCAGGCCTCTCTCATTGTTCCTACCCACAAAGGCCCCTTGTGTGAACCTGTCAGCAAATGTGCCAGCACAACGAGCTAAAATGTCATGAGATACTGGTCCAAGCCTGCTGAATCCCGAGGGTTTGCCCCCACAAATGTTGGTGGGTATTGCCCAAGGCACAGCGCAGAGTTACATCGTAAAACTTGGGATTTGTCAACAGTGCTTTGCGTGGCTCTCTGAAATGATGGGGCTGAAGCGTAGGGACGCATACTGCTGATAGCAAAGTCATGCGATGGTTTGTCCCTTAGGCTTGAAATAAAGCTCGATTGAAAAATTGTTCCCGTTTACCTGCAGTTGCACCATCTTGTTAAATAATGCCGGTTGTGGTTTGGTACGGGCCGGGGGTGTGGTCAGTGCCCCATGGAAAAATGAGGCTGGCGCTGAATTCAACTATGGGGTTCACCCCCCCCAGCCTCCACAGCCTGCAAATTGCACTTCATTCACCTTTAGCTTTAACCCGCTGGTGAAGAGATAAAGCACATCCTTTCATACGTGTTTTTTAGAGTAGGTAAATAGTTGGGTTATCTGAAAACAGATCTTAGCAATACCTGCTGAGCCTTTGAGCAACAATGTGTATGGAGCTCTAGATTAACTGTCAAAATTGACTGATTACTACAAGTAATGCCCCAAGATAAGGATCTGTAATCTCTCAAACACAAGTCATTGATAGACATCTGGGGTTGAGCATTGTCATACCCAGCCTTATCCCCACCACTGCAGTGCGATTCCAGGAGAGAAAAACGGTGATACATTTATTACCTGCAAAACAAAATTTGACTGATTTAAAAGCAAGTTCAGTTTTGGCTAATGTTGAAACAGTAATTTGTGTTGTTTAGGGTGTTTGGTGCGGGGCCTTTATTCTGCAGGTTATCTCTGAAGCTTGCCTTGTCTTGGCTGGTGTCAGAGTTGATTGCTACAGGGAAGGAATCCATGATCTTGATGGAGCACAGCAGTGCAAAACCAGTCTGGGGAGGGCAGACCTGAGCCGAGATGATTGGCTAGTCCACTGACATTTGACCATGTCCTTGTTTCTCTCCAAATGTCCCTAATATTTGAGAGGACGGAGGATGTGTTGCACCGATCTGCTTTAAATGTCGGCTGCAGCAGTTTTACAACGGTGACCCAGAGCTGTTTTGACCCTCTCTGAGCAGCATTGGTGCTTTCTGAGCATGCAGGGACTTGGAGCAGAATACTGCACTTCCTGAAAAATAAGCCAAGAGTAAAGTCACCTAGCCCTAATATAAGGAAAAAGGCAGTGCCGCTATCTGCTCTAACAGCTGATCAGCAGCCTGGCATCTTCTCTGCACGTTGTGGACCTCAGGTGGTTCCATGAGGCTGTGCCTTGCCCCGGACACAAAGCATTTGGCACATCCTCTGAGGTACCGGGCTTGTGCGGGCGTGGCAACTGCGGGACAAGCTGGCACTCTCAGCATCATAAAATAATCCAGGGAGAGATTAATGGCTGCCGAGATCCTAATACTTATCTTTCTGTTCAAGGTACTCATAAAACCAGAGGAAAAAAGGAAGAACATAAATCTTTAGACATTGTTTTGTTTACTATTATTAAGTTTATCAGATTCTGTTGACATATTGTGAGCCTAAATGCTTTAAAAAATGTCAGTGCTCCTGCAGCCTCAGTGAAGTTTGCAACATTGAGCTTCCAAAGTGCTACACAGTTGCTGTGATAACTTCAGTATTACAGTGATGCTTTGCATTTCACTTGCTAAGTGTTTTTCTTTTAGTGGCTGAATTAAATGCAGTTAATAGTATAAAAAAGATGCCAGTGCTATAAACATTTTAAAACTGTATAGGTATAATGCTTTTTGTCCTAGTACAGTTTCTGGGTTTTTTTTCAGAAATCAGTGCCAAGAACGTTCATGAAAATAAATAAAATACAAACCAAATACGTTTTAATTATTATGACTAAAGGTAAAATCAGAGCTTCAGACCCTGGAGAAGTTATAGCTTTTTGTGTGTTTTTAAAGTACATATAAATTTATCCCCTGTAAAGAAAACCTGTTCCTGGCTGTGTTACTGTCAGCTGTGAGAGACTTGGAGTGATATGGACTTAGTGAATCATAAATATGTTTGAAGGCACCAAAACTTTGGCATTCATTTAGGCCTCATCTCTTGATACTGTAATTGCAGTAGCCAAGTCCTTTATTGTTGTGCCAGTTGTCTTAACGATAATGGAAATGAGTTCATCACTCTTAATGCAGACTCTTCCCTCCTCAAGTCCCTGAGACACTCAGATTTTTCATTTTCTTGTCATCTCACCTTTGGTTTTAAAATCTGGTGAAGGAATAGCATCGATATTGCTATGGCAGTAGGTGCCAAGCTTTGCTGAACTAGCAGGGATTTGTTATTTAATGACTATGTACAGAAACAGAAGAATTTCCTCAGACAAGCCAAGGAGCTTGTGGTAAGTTACTGTAAGTTAGGGCAGCTTTAAAGGAAGGGTGGAAGATACTTAATTTCCTTTTTTTTTGTAATAGTCCTTTCTGTTAGTAGCCTTTCTTGTTACCTTTGAACTTTCATTTCCTTTATTAATAATTTCCCCATTTTGGCGTCCTCTGTGTTTATTTTGTCTGTGTACTGGGTACTGTATCCCAGTGAGCAGCAACATTGCTTTAGCCCTTGCCCTCCACAAGCACTCCACATATTTCAAACTGGTTTTGGGATTTTTTTCATTCACCCGAAAATAACTGTGTCCTTTCCCTTTCTTGTGCTCTTGCTGGTGTGCTGAACCTGGACATCTGGTGTGTTCTCAGGCTTTAGAAATAGTTATTTTCACTGGAAAGAGGTAGAAGGAGAGATCTGCATGTATGTATGGATGTATGGGTTTCCTTCACAAGCTTTCATAGTTCGGCCTGAGTTCATGGGGAGTGAGTAAACTGCTGCTTCTAGCACTTTTTATTTACTGATGGTCACTTTTATTACTTTAATGGAGGGAGCTTTCAAAAGCACAGCATGCCATCCAGAATAAACTGCTTGTCAGGTAAAATGGTTACAAAGACTTTTTAAAGGAATTTTAAGGCTAAGTAAGCGTGACTGCTGGCTGCTTGGTGTCTGCAAGCACATCTCTAGAGCAGTCAAGTGCTGTTGTTCTGAGATACCTGTGTAGTGCCTCACGGTCAGCAAAACTCCTTTTTTATTATTCTGGTTCAAATCAGCTAGGGATTTGCCAAGCAGAAAGTAATGCAAAATATAAACTCAGCAAAAAAATGGATTTACTAGTTTGAAATAAATCTTTTTTGTTATCTAAGGTAGTACTGCCTGTACTACTTCTATTGAGTTTTTACAGGTTTTAGTTTGAATTTTTTTTAATGCTAAGCATCTGATTTTTCATTTATCTGTACTGTAAAGTATTTTCTTATCTTTGCATCCACAGAATGTATTTTTCTTTTTCTGCACGTTAGCATTTGATGCTTTTACTGCAAACCATTTGAAATGAGCATTTGCTAGAGAAATTTCATGTGGCAACTTAATTAAGTGTGGATTCTTGACCTTTAAAGTGCTCAAGTTAGAAACATTTAATAACCAGCCATTGGATATAAAGTAATATGCTTGTTGTTTTACTAGCTTGCATACATGGCAGTTTGAAGCAAAGTCCAAGGGTCACCAAAATCATGAAGTAAACTCAAGCGGGTCTTCTGAACTGCATAATTCAAAGTGCTGTCTGGATGTGTCACACAGAGTGGAGGTACGAGTGAACGCTACCGGGTTACTTATAAGATATTTTTCTGCAAGGTGTGCATTTCAGTTTCTCTGAAAGCGTCTGTGATCTGGAGCCTGCACAGTGGGAGCGTAATTCAGGGCAGTCACTGCGCTGCTGGATCTCAAACAAACTCGCGTGTATGCGTGTGCGTGCATACAACCTGAGTATCGACCCACGTGGACTCGTGAAGAGCAGCGAAACCCGAGCAGAAGATTGCTGTCCTGGCAAGTCCCCTCCATCAGCTTAGAGAAGGCCACCAATGTCCTTGACAGAAGGGAGGACCCCTGACGCTGACTGCCTGGCACTCTCATCAGCTGAGTGGGTACCGAGGGCTTTGAGGGGGTTGGAGCAGCCTGCGGGAAGGACCAGGCAGATGCATGGTTGGAGGTGGGGGCAGGGATTGCTGGTGGAGATGAAGTGCTGGTGGGATTGAAACTGCAGAGAGCGAATACAGTTACAGTCAGTGAAAACAGGACTGAAACCTCGGCTCAGTCCCTGGCTGCCGAGCTGAGGAGGATTGTGCGGGTGCCTAACCAAACTTCGGATCAGTGAGCGACGCTGTGTGCCAAAGCTCCCAGGTGGGGGATGATCTGTGTGCCCCACTGTTAGTGGGGCTGATCCTTCCTGTCTCTGGGTCACAGGTACCTTCTGAGGATGCTGCAGCAGGACAGTGGCAGCAGTGCAGCCCCTGGCTGAGGCTGGCTGCCTCAGCTGTTTTCCTGGCTGCCGGAGCCCGGAGCTGTCACAGCACTGGACGCTGAGAAGGCAATTCATAAACTGACATGGTAGTTTTGCAACTATCCCATAACATGGCCTGTGTGGGGCTTCAGGTTTTGCCGATAAGTTGCCGTCCCTGAAGTTTCCAGTCCTGCAGTAAGAGAGATTGCAAAAAGTCAGATTATGATCTTCACCCCCGGTGTGCAAGACCTTTGTCTGCAGGCATTCCTGCTGATTTCGGTGAAGCTGTGTTGCAAGCGCCTGCCTGACATGAACAAAGAGATAGGAATCTGGCTCCTGGGATCCATGCAAGACATTCCTACATCACCTGGGGTGGTTTTACCCGGCGGGATCAAGAGCTAATGGGCATGGGTGTACCCTTGGGACTAGTTTGGTGTTTGGATTCTAGGGAGAAGAGAAGCATAGAGAACTGCTTATGAAAATATGGAAGTTTCACCTGGGAGCACAAACAGTTGCCAGTTGTTTGTCATCTTTTCTCACGTGCATTGGCCCATAAATTCTATTTTCAGAGTGCAAACTTAACCCACCAGGAGGGAGTGGGAAATCATGTAAACAGCTGTCCTGAGGGTACAGTGCCATACTTGTGTTCTGTGTCATAGAACTGCCTGTGCCTCAGGAACTCTTCCATTCCCAGTGGCTTGCACACCCATAAGCAGTGCAGCACCGATGCATCATCCAGCAGCCCTGGGAGAGTCCCTGCTGGGAAGCAGCACCTCCCTGTTCCCTCTCAAGTCTCTCCTGACCACCTTTTATATAGCCAAGTCCTGAATGGAGTCACCCGACCCATTCCTCAGCTTGGTTTCCCCATTTCCAAAAGGAATTCGAGCTTCTCCATTCTTTTCTTGGTTTATTGGGACCACTTATGCTGTGATTGCAATGTGAGGGTGCACGTGCAGCTCAGCAGAGTCTTACCCTGCCCAATCCTGGGACTCCTGAAGGAGCAGGTGTCCAGGACCTCCCTGGAGGCTTACCTTGGAATACCCTGAGGCTTTGGACCAGCATATGGGTGGCTTGGTTTGTGGTGGCTTTCTCTGCTCTTCCCTCTGCACTTTTAGAAATTTGTCCCGGTGACCGAGGTTTCTGCTCGCGTTGCTTTCTCCATGCGGTGACGCACGCGTGTGCTCTTTTTGTGCCACATAAGTGGGTGGTTTATGTGCTAGGAGGGAATGATTCATAAATCAGCTATAGTCCAGGCCTTTTCTGTATTGCCTGGGTGATGTGTGAAGGGAAATCAGTGTCAGCCTTTCTTTCCTCCTGGCCTTCAGTCATGCAGGTTGCTGAGCAGTCGCTTTACCACCCTCCAGCTATGGGTGGTCCAGCCTCACCCAGGTTGAAGTGCTAATTGTTTGGGGGGTAATTGCAGAGAGAATTATTAATGGCCTACAGTCTGCAAACCAAAATCATGAAAATACTGCTTTTTGCAAAATTCTGTCACTCAGCTGCAATTTTGGGAGTCTTTTGCAAGCAGGACAAGTAAGCGCAGAATGACCATCTTTGACATGGACATCTCTGGGACGCACGCGAGCAGGTGTAGATGGAGGTCTTGGGTGGGGAAGTGGAATCGGGGCATTGTGGGTCTCGGTGGGCTTACGCTGCCCTGGCTACGATAGCAGCACAACACGAGGGTGTGCTGTGTGAGGGGAGATGGGGAGGAAAATTGAGGTGCAGGAAGCCACAAGGGGGAAGTGCTTAATGGGCAAGTTGTTTGTTTTTTTAAAAGGATAATGGTTGAGCAGAAAAGTCTTTTGAAAGCAAGCAGGCAGGCTGATTCCACCCCTTGTTTTCGGATGTGACAAAGCTCTTGTGTGGCGTGTAATGAACAGAGATGTCTCTGCAGAGGACTTTAGCAGGACAGTCAGAAGCAGTGTTGAGGGAAAGCATCTGTAAGAGAGAAAAATCTTTCTCTGCTCATAGTGTTAATTATTAGAAACCTTGAGCAATCTGTGGTTATTGAAACCAGCTTGTGCCATTAGCCACACTTCAAAATTATATTTACAGAGGTAAGAAAACTAAATATTTTTCTTTGTGGCTGCAGTGGTGTCAGGAGAGACCCTGTCTTACACAACCTGTTTTTACTGTATAAATTGTGATCTGGCTTTGGCCTTGGTTCCCAAAGTTTAGTAATTAAATGAGGAGGGATTTGATTTAGTTTTGCCCAAGTTGGTTCTAATGTGAAAATTGTGGCCCCTGGATTTAGAACAGAGCTCAAACATTTATGGTTTAAATTATATTTTTCAAGCGACAGTTGGAAATGCTCACAAATACTGCTACATAGTTTTTGTTCTGTTTGGTTTTGTCTTGCTTCTCCTCTTTTATTTTCTTGGTGTAATTAGAAACTGAGATTTGTTCCCTGTCTAGCATCTGTATAGGCACAGAGTAGGCACATTTTTCTTTAAGGAGCAAGACGTGTTTCTGAAAGTACCATCAGTATAAGTATTATACATCACTCTCTTGTAGCCAGCACTTGCCCCAGGAGAACATGGGGCATTTCTTGTTGTATCCTCTCAGACAGTTGTAAGAAGGGACTTTTTTTTTCACTTGGATGTAGTACTTGGCAAGGAGAAAAGTAATGAGTTAGTGTCACCTTGTGACTTTCCTTTAGATTCAAACTTAGGAGGGTTGATGTTTGCTTCAGCAATACCCCTGAAGTAATTATTAAAGTTGGATCCTGCCATTATGTACAGAAATGTGTGTAGGTCTCTTCCAGCACACGCCTCCTGTAACAGAGACCATGTTATAAAGCGTTCACCCTGGGCAAAATAATTGTGAAAGAGGTTTGCTGAGGGCTGATCACGGATCTTGGGAAGATACTGTAAGAGTTTGAGCCCCCTTGCCCTATTAGCACACTCACTAGTGAGCACCTGTCTGATCGCACATATTTCCCCAGTTTCTTGTGTTTTGCAGCAAAAGGGCTCTGCTGATGTGTTGTGAGCTCCGTCCTGCTTTGAAGGATGATGTTGAGTGTCCAGCCTTGTTGAGCCCCAGCAAACACGTTATTATTAAGAGAGACTTTACTCTCAGTGTTTAATGGCCATCCTGTCTGTTTTTCCTTCTTACTAATTTATGAAGCCTTCTGTGGTTTCAGTGCTAGAAGCTTTTGCAGACTGTTTGGGTCTTCAAGAAACAGTAATCTTCTTTAGAATACTCCATTATGGATTAATACACTTCTTCTATTTTAGGCAGTTTTGCATGAGACCAATCATGATTGAAACGGTTTCTAGAATTTAGTAATGTGATTAATATTTGTTTTCCTCATAATCTTCATGCGACAGAATGTATTTATTAAAACTCCTTGTTTTGCTAGGGTGGGTTTTTTGATTGGTCTATTCTTAGTTTACAGACTCATTATATTGATGTTGGAAAAAACAAGTTATAAGCTGGTTCATTTTTGGGAGCCTCGCGAGTGGAGCGAGGCGCTGCTGGTGATTCTAGAAATGAATGTGCAGCCAAAACAGCAAAAATAGTGGAACTGTTCTACTTAGCACCCTGTTCTGTGCTCAGTCAAGTGACACTGGTGGACTGTTGCAAGAGTTGGCCTGAAAATAAATGTGTTTTGTGTTGGTGTGACTGCAATCCTCAACTGCAAAACCTCCACCCGTGCAAGTGTAGGAGCTTGTAGTATCAGCACAGCTATGTGGGGTTGAAATGGCTCATGGTTTTAAATGGTTTCGTGTTCTGAAATAAGAATTGCACTTCATTAAAGAATCTTAGAGTCAGTAGAGTTCACTCTTAAAATGCCCTATCCCAGAACCATTATAAATGTATTCCTTGTGCTTCTCGCATGTTAAATTTAGCTTTATGTCCCTTGGTGGCTTAAATTTGTATACTTGCTTCATAAAATGTCTTCGCCTTTGTTATTTCCTGCCCTTCTATTTTCCATGGAGTTTGAAGAAGGTTGGCTCTATTGGTTTATGTTATTTTACTCAAGAAGGAATCTATTTTCATAGACAGTGGAGAGATGGTGATTTATTTAGAACAGCCTCTCCAAAGAAGGGCTGTCTTGCAAGCAACAGTGTTTTCTATTTTGTGCCCTTCATGCCACAAAAGAAAGATGTCTTTCTGGACAAGTTTTGGATTAAGAGCTGAGACAGTTCTATAGACCAACACAGTTTGATATTCTACTACTACTTTTA
This sequence comes from Bombycilla garrulus, assembly GCA_013400315.1. Taxonomy (NCBI): domain Eukaryota; kingdom Metazoa; phylum Chordata; class Aves; order Passeriformes; family Bombycillidae; genus Bombycilla; species Bombycilla garrulus. The sequence goes on from VXBU01014508.1 coordinate 1,350,154, forward strand.
TTTTAATGTGGAGTGCAGCCCTTGAAACTGCACAACATCATCGTGTCTATGTCGCAGCCATATTCACTGTAATTATTCTAGCTTTAAAATGGATTGCCACCCTGTCCCAGAGTAAGTAAATTTAGACGGAACAAACAAAAAAATTTCTCTTAATGTTTCCTGAATCCCAGAAGTAATACTTTGCTGCTTCATTTTGAATCCCTTACCTAAGGCAGATCTCAATCCTGTTGTACTGTGTGGGGATTCAGGGAGTTCAAAGGCTGACTTATGTACAACTGGAGCCCTTTCCAGCTGTGGCAGTCCTCTCCTAATTCCCATTCAAAGGGCACAAGTAGGTATTAAAGCCTGGCCAATTGATTTCAAACACTTGGCAGAATGGATTCCTTGCTGAAAAGATAACACGCTTGTAAATGCCTCGCAAGTTGTGAATTGCATTTCAAGAAATTATTTTTCCTTTCTCTTCTTTACCCATCAGGAGCAGTTCTGAACGGAGGAAGGAGAAATCAAGAGATGCAGCGAGATGCAGAAGAAGCAAAGAGACCGAGGTTTTCTATGAACTGGCACATGAGCTGCCCCTGCCCCACAACATCAGTTCCCACCTGGACAAGGCGTCCATAATGCGCCTGGCAATCAGTTTCCTACGGACTCACAAGCTTTTGTCTTCAGGTAAGATCTGCCTAAAAGAAGTTGGTTGTCCAGGCTGGCTAATGTCAGCTTGGTAAAATTAAGCATGCTCTTCTCTGACTACAGGGTTACCAAAATAACAATTACTGCAGGTTTTTGCCTCTCTATATAAAGCCTCTGAGAACTCTTCAATGTGATTTATTAATCTCAGTCACGAGATTTTGAGCTTTTAAGAGTTTAATCAGAATTCAAATTTATGCCTTAAGCTTCCATGCTGAAATGAATAATTTTTGATTTGGCATGGCAAGCATGTTTGTGCCTGCACATTCAAACAGCAACTGGGATGCTCTGAAAGTCCAGTACTTTGTTTGAAAGGAATAATTGTGCTATCCACTGGCAAAAAGTAGTAGGAAGTTGCTTAAAACAAGCTATACTAAGATAGCTGAAATTACTTCTAAATACTTGATGTGAATGGATTCTATGGCAAGCAGAGTTTTGCTCATGTTGAACTAGTACAAAACGTGAACAAGCATAATCTTTATAGCCTGTGAAAACTGATAAAATTAGGAATATTCTTAGTTTGCCCCTATACTTGAATAACCACTTTGATGGAAATATGTGGCTTGAGTAGCCTGTAAGATCAATGAAAACAACTGATGTTTCTAGAACTTTCACACGGTGACCTGTGAATGTTGAGAATACGTTAAGAAAACAATGCCTGCATTGTTTGTGAATGGTAACCCCAGAATTTTGTCTGTTCCTTCATTAATGGCAAGACTCCCAATAAGGTCACGATTGCACTTCCTCCACTCAGAAAAGTTGAGTCATACGACAGCAATTACTTTAATACATGTTAGTAGGAAGCAGCCCATTTTGTGGTCACATTTGCTGTTTTGTTGTTGGTTAGTCTGAAAGATATGGCAAATTCAATTCTGCTTATGTGCACTCTGTAATTTCTTGTAGCACTTTCGGCTTTTGCTGAAGGCTACTGTACAAAATGTAGATATTTTTATCTTACCTTATAGAATGTGCTTTTATCACGTACTTCTGTGAAGGAAAGGTTTATGTGTTGAACAGTGTTTAGAAGTCATCTCTGATTTTGTCATGGAACTAATACTTGAAGAAGTTGCGTAAATAGGTAAATTTTCTTAAACAAAGACAATTTGTTAGTAACTTTCTCATAAAAACACAGCCTCAGCTTTTCAAATATTTATATGGCATGAACTGGAGACTGACACACCACAGGAAAAGTAAACTTCTGAGAGGCTGTAACCAATAATATAAGTAATGTGCGTGCCGGTTAAAATTGACATGAAATAGTTGGATGCAGTCATCATCAAAAAAATACGTTTGCTAACCTGCTAAGATTAAAGGGAACTTTTCAAATGAATTTACATTTCTCAATGAGGAAAAAATTAACTAATACATTTATTTTGGTGCTTCTGTAGTGTTAAGGGTTAGACTCATTATTTGATAGTGATGACAATTCAGTATATGTATATCATACTCATGCATACACATAAAGATGATATTTCTGAGAAATATTTCTGTAACAATGTTTGAAAAATAATGTGATTCATGTAGACAAATTACATTTTCTTGAAGTACTACCAGTACCCAGCAGCAGAAAAGAATATGGAACTAAAATGTTACAGTAGTGACAGGCTGTGCTTTAGTATTTCATGCTTTCTCTATATTAGTTATTTGCTTAGCCTTAAATCTTATGCACTCACTTCCTCAGTCCAAATATTAACCTGGAGTAAATCTTCTCATTAAAATTTGTGTTGTTAGTAAAATGCAGATTTGTCCAGGGCTACATCTTCAGGCACAGAGGTGTAGATAAGGGTTTCAAAATCTTACAGGCCTCTATTCTGAGGAATTGAACTTAAGGTACTTTAAAAGGATGGATTTTCTGGAAAATTTGGGAATTGTTTTCTGATAAGTAAAACACATTGTAATTAAAGAACTCAAGTCAGAAAACACTGTCTGCTGTTCATCTGCTATTCTGAGTATAGCTAACATATAATTAAATTTCCTATCTTTGTGGACCTCTGGAATAATGTCAGTCTTTATAAGGACACTGTCTTTCACTAGAAGGCAAGGCAGTTTAATTCAGAGTGGTAGGTTTTTGGTGCAGCTGGAGGCTCACAGATAAGAGATTTGCTGCTTATCCTGTTTTGATGAGTGTGAAGCAAGATGGAAAATGGGCTTGGGTGATGTTTGTGCTTGTTCTGTTCTTGCTTCTGCTTTGGACCCTTTCTGAGCCCCAAGCGAAGCTGCAGCAAAGGTTTCATGTGCGTGTTTTAGCATCCTGGAATTTGATCATAAATATACTGTTGCATTTGAGTCTGATTTGACTGACTGGGAGCATGGGGAACACTGTCATCTCTTGCTGGATGAACTGGGAAATGGGGAGTTGGAAATGCAGAGAAGCAAATGCCCCC
>VXBU01014508.1:1353232-1398522 GCA_013400315.1 Bombycilla garrulus
CAGCCAACAAACTCCCTCTTTGCTTTATGTTTTCTTTATTGAAATGGCTCTGATTATTTGGGCTGGACACATACTGTAAACTGGAGTTAAGTGAGTGTATTTGTTCTGTAAGGAACTTGGAAATTGAAATAACTATATTTTATTTTGTGCTGCTGTTTGTGGGCCCGATTCTCAAACACATCTCTGTTCTAAGGCAATTTTGCCTGAAGCAGAGAGAACAAGGCCTTTCCCAGGACTGCACCCTCATCTTTCTGCAAGCTGATGCTCCAGGTGGGATTTTGGAGATGGCTGTAGGCAGCTTGCCAGTCTCACTCCTCTGTCATTGTCTCATGCCCTTTCCTATTATTCCCTCAGTTGGAATAGGGCTTTTCACTCATGTAACTTGGGCTGTTTTATTAGCTGTGTCTGCATAATGATCATTTATCTGTTGGGAAGCCAAAACCTAGGGAAATCTATGCCCAGATTCTTCCAGCGGGTGAATGGCAGAGCCCCTGAATCTGAGCCCTCATTGAGAGCTCTCCCGCTACGTGCCTCGAAAAATCCTGACTTCTGGATTGCAGAGTGCACGTCTCCTGTAGGCGTTGCAGGGCCCTGAGCTCGGCCCTTGTATCCTATCATAATAGGAAATAGCTGGTTGTATATCTCAGAGTTCAAAAGGGTAAAAAATACCAGGTTTTGCTTTATAAAAGTTGCTGCTTTACTTAGTAACACGTTTTCCTTTGATTTTCACAGTAGGCAATTCTGTGTGGGAATGTTGGAGAGGAAGCCTTTAACATTTAGAAATGCAGGCTGTTCGTCTGACGGCCTGATTGAGATTAGTATCACAGGAAGCAAACTGAAACAATAGCTTTATAATACTGTTTCCATGTTGTGCACAGAACAGTACACAGTATAATTGGAATGCTAAGTAGAAATATTTAATTATGGTCATCTTAAATAATTTTCAAGATGTCTCCTAATTCTGTTGGCATAATACATTTTTGCCATCGTCACATTCAAATGTTTGGGATAAATTTAGAACTGATCTTTGTTCATTTTGAGTAAAGGTTTTGATCCCATAAAGTTGCTGCTGAAAATAGGCATTCTGATGTTTATCAGCAGTGGAGCTTTTGGATTTGGGATCTTATGTCCTTTAGTGTGGTCAGAAAAACTGTTAGCAGTACTTTTCCCATATTCTCTAGTATAGCTAGTAAGTAAGGCAAATGCTTTTTGGGGAGCTTATAGATGGCAAAAGAGAAATAATGGCTTTTGCTAAAGAATGGCTGCCTTGGTTAACCACTAACATCGTGATAGTTGCTAAGGCTGCCTCAGATATTCTCTTTTTTTGTCTGAATACGTGGAGGAGAATCCCTTTTAGGAAGCCTGTATGCGCAGTGCCAATAATTTTAAGTGTTTATTTGAACCATGCTGGTGCTAAAGGTCTTAGAGGAACCAGAACTCTTCAGTACAGTGAGTTTCTCTGTCCAGGATTATGGACTTTTTAATCAGCCTAATCAGGCAAACACAATTTTATTGGCTTGCCTTAATCCCATCCCAATTGTGTGGTCACCCGGTTGTCCTTTCTGTGCAGAAATCCAGCAAAGGAAACTGGCTGGGAGTTGTTCTTGTGCAGGCAGACAGCAGCAGAAATGGGGAGGGAACAGAGATACAGACAGGAAGTTGTTTGGGAGAAGGGAGGCCACAAGGAAGCCAGTGTGAAGGTTTCAAGGGAGGGAGACAACAGAGCCGGAAAGCCAGCAGGGAGCAGAAGGGGAAAAAATAGCTTTTCTCTAGGCTTTTAAGGGAGAGGACAGACTGTAGAGAGAACTGATGTGGGCATTGTTTTTGAATGCCTCGACAAGCTACATCTAATGTCAGACCATTGTGGCATAAAACAGGGCTTTAAAAATAGTATGTCTACTTGGTTGCTTGTATTAAATTAGAAAAATAGTTTTATGCCAGCCATGCTGCTAGGAATGAGAGTGAGTTGGGTGCTGAGTGCTTCAGCTGCTTGAAGTGATGTCTTTTTCAGGGAAGGTGCACCCAAAGGTCCCATGGGACTCAAAGCCTAGTCTGATGGGGTGCTGTATTCCCAACATTCAACACCGATGGCTGCAGGATTCCAGGCAAGTTCCTGGGAGCAGCACGCGAATGATTTAGCTAGATACAAACTCTGCAATCAAAACAACACTAACATAAGTGTTTTCTTTATCCAAGACTGCTTGTGCACTTGGAGATAAGAGCCTTTCAGGAAGCTTCAAGTTTAAGAGTAGCTTTTTCTTGATGTATCTAAATTGAAAGCTTTTATTGAACACATTGAAAATATCCCCTTGAACAGGATGTACTGCCCTGTCAAGACAGAAAAAAAAAGAAAAAAAATATCAGTCACTTTCCTTTGATGGGAAACAAGAAACCGGGACAAGACAAGTCTGTCTCAAAGCTGCTCTCTCTGATGCAGGATGAAGCTGCTGTTAGATCTTCCCTATTTTTTGCGTCCTGATGTCAGGCAGGTTTTCCAGCCCTCCTCTGGGGTAGCAGCTGTAGCTGGGTGTCAGTTATGCACAATATGTAAGCAACTTACTGGTACTTATAGGAACTGGCATGAGAGACAAAGCCAGGAAAACTCTGTGCAAGTGATGATGTGACATCCAGTAGAAACACATTTTATCATTGTCTACTTCTGAACTGACCAGAAAGACCCCTTTGAGTCAGATCAAAGGTGTTGAGAGGAGTTATAGGCTGTTTTCTACAAGGCTGTTTATACCTGAGCAGTTATTTCTGTTAAGGAGAAGCCTGATTTTTGAGCCATTAGACTCGTTCCAAGAGGTTGGACTGAAGGAAATGAGCAAGCATCTACGGAAAAAGTGTTCTTAAACTTGGGAACAGTGCACATCCTGACAGTGAGAATTAATCAAAGCTTGTTTACAAAAGTTATTTTTAGCATAAAAGGTTATCATAAACAAGCATTTGCCATTACAGTTCAAAGTTCCTTGTCAATGAATAAATACTATTTGGTGGTTAGAAAATTTCTGAAAATAAATACTTACCAAAATTTAATACAGACTGAGATGTGGACTGAAAAACACTGTAACAGAATTCAAGAAATACTGCCTTGGGGCAGAGTGAGCAGTGGATGACCCATCAAATGGGACACCACTGCTGTGTTCCTGGTTCTCCTGTAGCTCTGACAGTCATCCCAGCAAGGCCACAGCAGCAGTATTACGAGGCTTTTTGACATGTTTCAACATCTCCCAATCTCCCCTAGACAGGGATTCTCTTCCTCTGTAGGCTTTCCAGCGTTACATGAACACAATCTTGGCTCGGCTCCATCAAGTATCTATAATGTGAACAACAGTATTACAGCACTTCATTCCGCTGAATGTTTTGTTAATTTAAACTGGCATATTTGCAGGCCAGTCTCCCTGCTATACTACCATGGTGCCTGAACTAAGGTATTCCCCTTAGTTGAGGGGAGGTGGAAAAAGTTGTGGGACAAAAAACCAGAAACACATCCTAATTTCAAAATCTAGCTAGCAGCTATTTTGAAATGCAACGCTGCTAACAAAAAAACCCAACAACCAATCAAACAAAAACCCCCACCCCCTAAAAATCAGTATAAACTGAGTCCCACTGTTACTCTTCCCAAAGACCTGCAAAAACCTGGCAAGTCTACATGAGGTGCTGCTCTCTGGATAAAGTGACCTCAGACTTATTGGAAACCCAAGGCTGAAGTTCTGCTCTCACCTCCTCATGCTAACTTCCCACTTCCATTTGGTGGAAGCTTTCTCAAATATTTTCCATATGAAGCTGAATTTTCTTATGCTAATGGTCCAATTCAGCTCCAAGGTAAATTAATGAAGACAATTTAAAGCAAAGCGAAGCACAATAAGGATCTCAGGGAGGAGCTTGCAGTAGCCATGTCGTTATTTGTCTTGCATCTGCAAAATAGATTCTTTCTGAAGCAAACCAGCTTTTTGCTAGTGGCAGTGACTGAATTGCTTCTGATGTATCACTCTCCTAAAGTGTGTATATCCTCTTTGCATTAGTGGCTAGTGGTTTCCAGGAGAAAAGGGAATGTACTCTAATGCTGACACTGCAGCTATAGAAGGGACTCCTATTTATTATTTATATTACTATAATTATACCAAGTTACCTGATACAGGGCATACCAGGACTGCCACAGTGCAGCCTTGCGTATTTCTTTGCTGCAGACTTAGGATCCTCAGGTAGCTGATCCGCTTCAGTGGGTTAGCACAGATGACGCCTTCTGGGGCTGTGTTTGCAAAGAACCTGAAAACAGTCGAAGACATGAGCACCTTTGGTGCTGGAGCTGCACTGGCTAGGCTGCTGAGGGGACAGGCAAGGAAGAGATGGGCAACAGCAGCAGAGTGGCTCTGGAGGTACTTGGCACCCACCTTGATGTGCCTGATAGCGCCTGCAGTTTTCTAGTCTTTGAAACGTGAGCACGCCCTATTAAGTACTGCAAGAAATCCGTATCTGCCAGCTCCCCTTTCCTGCTGCAGCCGGGCTGCTGAGGAGAAGGGGGGGTGCAGTGGGGTTTATTGAGTTACAGGGAGGCTGGAGTGTGTCTTCAAAACACCTTGGTCGTGCTTTTGGGTTAGGTTAGATGGGTTGCACAGCAGCACAATCTTCTCTCCCTCCTCCCTGTCCACATCACAGATGCCTCCAGCTGGATGAAGATAATTTTAATAAAAACAGTGAACTCCGATCCCACAAACCCCTGTAACCACATGCTTTAAAGCTGACTATGTCTTTAAGTGCTGTGCTCAGCTCAGACCTTAAAGGTTTGAACCTGCAGCCCTGATGCGAGTGATCCATGTCCTCTGTGTGTGTTTGTATAAGTAATATAATTTATATACATGGAAAAGCAAACTTAATCATCTGATAATACAAGTAAAGTGTTTGTCTTTCACTGTTGGAGGCATTTAAGAATACAAATGCTTTGAATAGCCTTCCTGCCTTTGAATGGTCATGTTTTGTTAATGCAAACTTAATGAGCTGGGAAAAAAATGGAAAGGAGGGTCTGGGGTTAGAGCTGAAAAGTCATTTTTTCTCTGAACCCACACTTGGCTGATTGTCTTGGGCTACAGCCATGATCCCTGCTGAATAAACCATTTGTTTGCTTCCGGAAAAGTAAAAAAAGACCCTTGACATTCTTTACGCAGCAGAAACAAGCTTGGGAGCAGATGGTCACTTACCTCTTTTTTTTTTCTTTTTTTTTTTTTTTCCCCTTTCCTAAATGTCATTTTGGTCAAAGTGCGTACTATTCAAATATATTTTCTGTATTTTAAATGCTAGTCCTGATGTAATTTCCTGAAGTCATTTGCTTTGTACTGAGGAGGAACTGGCCCCTGCATGTTACAGGGACATGAAATTATAAATCCCCAGCCTGTGCTGGCCATCCCCAGAGAGCGTCCTCTCTTCCCAGATACCAGTCTTGTTGAGGAGCAAAGGGTGATAAACTCTCCATAGCTCCGAGGCTGAGTCCATTTCTTCCCTTGTTTGCATGATGTGTGTTGGGCTGCTGCTGCCAGGGAGGGATGTTGAGGAGCAGGAGGATGCAGCAGCAGCAGCCAGCATTGTTTTTGTCATCACTTACCTGTTCCAAACAGTGCTTGGTGGGCTCTGCATTGCAAATGCTCATCCCTCTTTGTTCACTTGCAGTCCATCTTCAGGATCGAACTTGTCCTTTACTCACCACTCTTTAGTGCTTCAAAGGAAAAACTGCATTAGTTTGGCTCAGCCTCTTCCCTATTCAAAAAAACAACAACCCAAACCATGTCATATTTTACAAAGCAATACCCTATTCCTGCTTCTGGACTTCTTGCTAAAGTATTATTTCAGCAAAAAACATGAAGCAATATGATCAGTGTGCTGTTTCATTGAGGAAAAGAACAAAAATTAATGACTTTCCACAAGTGCTAACAGTACGTATACTACAGAACAAACTGTAAGCTGAAATTGCAACATTAAATTATCAAAGAAGGGCAGCTTTCCAAGAAATTTGTTTGTGTCCCACTGTTCTTGCAAGTAAGGCTGATGTAGTGATGGTTGCAGCCTCTGGGAAGCAAAATTGGTGGTAGGCCCAGCGTGAAGCACTCTTGTGCCACCAGGAAGGAGCACAGAGAGCAGAATGGCTCTGGCTCTTCTCTCATCATCCTTGCTGCCATGGGCTCTAGGGCACCTTTGATCTAGATGGGACTTAGCCATGGCCCTATATCTTGTTTATTCCTTATTCTGAGACAATAAGTTGGGGTTTTTTTTCTTTTACTTGGTTTCTCCCTTCATAATCAGAGCCTTACCCTGACATTTGCAATGATTGATCACAAATGTGCGGGCTAAAACTGACCAAACTGTAAAGATAATCTCACCACAGCATGACTGAGGTACACAGACCAGATGCAATATCTCCAAGTGGTTTTGTAAAAAATAATTTCAGCAGTTTCACATAAAACGTATCAAGAAATTAATGTGCCAGCTCCTATGCAAAAATTTTTCTATACTAGCTGTCTGCCTGTCATTCCCTGACAGCTTCTTCTTCCTGGGGCTGAGACATGCTTAAGGGCATAGAAGGGAAATGGGCATTTGTGTGACTGGCATCAGGAGGAGCAGTGGCTGCCCCCTCCCCCCTTCCTGCAGTTTTGCCATGTGCTGCCTCCCATGGCACGAGATGGGCCATGTGGAGCACACGCGACGAGGGCATCACGGTGCCGTCAATTGTCACTGCACTGCAGCCAAAAGGTACCAGGAAAATGTATAACCAAAAAAACAAAATAGCTGTAATAAATATTCTAGCACAGCCTTAGTTTCAGCCGAACAGTGGCATGTCTTTCCCAGATATCAGTAGGGTGCACTGGGTTCACGAATCTACGTAAGCAAACATCTGGGACATAAGGGAGGGTCTGAGGCTCTCCTTGCAGGACAGGGGAAGTGTGGGTGGATGCTGAAGCTTGTCAGACTTTGGTGGAGTGGAGCATAGGAAGTTCTGAGGTCTGCAGATGAAAAAGCATGTATCAGTGAGATGTATCTCTGGTTTTCTGAAGAATACTGAGATTTATAGGATGACAAAGACATTCACCCAGAATGAATTTAAGGGAGTAGTTTTCTACTTTTTCTGTCCAAAGTAGTGTTAACAGATGTGTCTGTACGGAGTGAAGAGGTCAATTTAGGCATGTTTTGTAGGAGCTGTATGTGAACTTCTTAGGAAGCCTGACCTGATGGAAGAGTCCTGTCAGGTGTTTGTTAGGGATGCACAGGCTTATGTACCTTCTGTAAGGCTTGCCCTCTACCTTGAGCCTGTTGGGAAGGGCAGATATTGCAAGTCACCAAGAGAAGGTGCACGAAGTAGATGCACTTGAGTCACTTGAGTCTGCATGTGTTAGTAACTGAAAACACGTCCTGCAGAAACATGCGATAGGTGAAGAGAGGGTCTTGCATTTGCCAAATCATTTAGAAAAATATCTCCTGCCTTTCTAGTGATAAGGGCATCCTTTTCATATGCTGTTCAGAAGGCCCCACCAGAAGAGGTTTGTTGAAAAGAAATTTTAACAGCAGAAAAATATTTTGTCACCTTTTAACTGGATGTGCTTGCATTGAAAAAGGCTGGCTGGGGTGCTGGAGGCAATAAATGCTTTTTTTCCTTTTTTTTCCTCAGTATGTGCTGACAATGAGAATGAACTAGAGGCAGACCAGCAGATGGACAACTTGTACCTGAAAGCTTTGGAGGGATTTATTGCCGTGGTTACACAGGATGGAGACATGATCTTTTTGTCAGAGAATGTCAACAAATATATGGGTCTTACCCAGGTAACTTGCTCCCTTATGCTTTCCTCTCTTCGTAATACAGTTCACAGAAACAACTCTTATGTCTAAATGCAGAAAGGCCAGCTGTGTGTCGCTGCAAAAAAGACTGGAAATCAAATGTCTTCTTTCACAGGAAGGTACCCTGCACAGCAGACAACAAGGGTTGCAGGTTCCCTCTCCCTTCCTATCAAGTTGTAGAGTCTTTTTGTAGTGACTGCAAAGTTGCCTTCCTATATCTCACTGGGGACATGAGAAATCATTTACTTTACTGGTGCCTTAGACTATGGGACAGAGGGGATAGAGCTGCTCTTTTGGGTCCCCTCTTTCCTGCTTTGTGGATAGGGAATTTTCTCCTGTGTCAAAAATAGTGGTGTTGTCTGTTAACTGCACTGTGCAAATTCAAAGATAAGAGAATCGTTTTGGGGAGAAAATGAGCATTTATTCATAGGATAAACCAAAGGGAGTGTTGTGGGATTTGTTCTGTGAGCATCCTGTCGATGCACTTAGTTCTAGTGACCAGTTTCATTTCAATTGTATTTAAAAACAGATAAGTACTTTCATTGCTGTATTTGGCTATGTGTAGCTCTTACTTCTACACAGGTGGAACTCACTGGACACAGCATTTTTGACTTCACTCATCCATGTGACCATGAAGAAATTCGAGAGAATCTGAGTCTGAAAAATGGTAATAATGAAAATATAAAAGTCCCTGTTTCTGTTTGAAATAATCAAATGAAGTAAAGTAATAGAGATCTGTTCATTATGGTAAAAGGAATTTTCATTCCTACAGTAATCATTAACTGTTACCCAGTGCTTTGCAGATTTGTTTTGTTTTGCCAAATATTGCTTAAATATGATAGTACCAGGGAACTATTTGTTTAGTATTTTCCTTTCATCAAGTTTAGACAGGTATAATGGTTTCAATTGTAACACTGTGGAAAGATTCATGTACTGCAAGCTAAAGCATAGGTTAAAAATGCACAAAATCCTATTTAAATTCCACTTAAAGTTTTAGGTCTGAGCTCTACAAACTGCTCTGCAAAGGTCAATACATTTTTGATGGTCTCTGCAGGTAAATTATCTGAGAATTATTCTTTTACTTCTGTTGAATCCTTCATGCCTATAAGTAGAAGAAATAAAGAAAGAAAATGAAAAAAATTAATTTGCCTTTTCCTTATACAGGTCCAGGCTTTGGAAAGAAAAGCAAAGAGATGTCAACTGAGCGTGACTTCTTCATGAGGATGAAATGCACTGTTACCAACAGAGGCAGAACTGTTAACCTCAAGTCTGCCACGTGGAAGGTACAATATTTGAGCCAAATTGAGTGGGTTTGATTTTAATAGACATTTTGATTTGTAGAGAAAGTACATCGTAAGTTTGTTTCCTTTTTTTTTTTTTTTCAGGTTTTGCACTGCACTGGACAAGTTAAAGTGTATAACACTTGCCCTCCTCACAGTCTGTGTGGGTATAAGGAGCCTCTTCTCACCTGCCTTATAATAATGTGCGAGCCTATTCAGCACCCTTCAAACATCGATATCCCCCTGGACAGCAAGACCTTCCTGAGTCGCCATAGCATGGACATGAAATTCACCTACTGTGATGACAGGTATGCTCCACTGGTTTTTCCTTTCCAGAGGTGTTTTTATCTTCTTGAACAAAACAAGCAGTTCTTCCAAATGTCTTGTGTGGACCTGGTAAGGACTAGAAGAAAATACAGCTAGTTACCAAAATGGCTATTTAGTGTCTCACTTAATGCACATCAAAAATTTCAGTTTGGGTGAAACTGTATTTTTGCTGTATTACCTCATCCTGCCAAGTGAGAAATTCAGTTTTACTGGCAGAAAATGAGGTAACTTGGAGCTGCAAACTTCAGCTTCTTGGAGTTTAACAAACTGAAGGGTATACTGAATTGCTGTTCCCGTGTTTTAGAGAGCATGTCCCATGGCACGCCATATGGACCTTAGTCAAGGACTGTTCTACAGTTGGTTTGGCCCAGGATGCTGTTATCAGTTAGCTGGCAAGTACTTTATGCTCTGCATTAACCAAGAATTGCCAAGGCTTCCAGAGTACCTGCTGCTCTGAAATGGAGTTGCAGCCTCTTGCTCAATGAAAAGCAAACAGCTTTTAGTGGTTATCTCCCTGCACCTTTTAGTGATGAAATGAACAGGAGGGGAGGACCTTGAGTCAGGCAAGGGGCTTGTCCTCTGCTCCCCACACTTCACTCTTGAGTGATAAAAATGGACATCCTTCTAGTCTCCACCTGCCTGACTTATCCTAGGATCTCCGTGGCATTTCATGCCGTCTACCTCTTCTCCCTATCTATGTACTGTGATAACCATTTTCCTGCGTGCAAGCGAGCCAGAGATCCTTTCCCATGAAGTGTCTTCCTGTCCTCCATTTGCCCAGAAAGTCCTACCTTTACTGCTGTGGATTTGGGGTTTGGCTTGGCTTTTTTTAAGTTTATGAGGCCATCCCTGAATTCAAGATTGACTTTTCTGCCTAAAGAAATGGGTCTCCTGAAATTCAGAGATGCTAGCAATCTCTGAGGCCTGGAAGGTTATCAGTGAGATTATACACATACTTGCAACCTACACAGAAACTCACAGGACCATCTTTGTTGATTTCTTCAACCTTCCAAGGTTTTTTTAAACTTTGCTAAGTAAGATATTTTTTAAACAATGTGATGAAGCAGTGTTAGCAGCTGTGGATGAAAGCAAGACTGCAAGTGTGAAACTTGTGATAGACCTTCTGACATCTCTGAGAACTGCGCAGCAAGTAACTAGAAATGTTTTTTGATGTAATCACAATTAGACTTTTTCCTTTGTTAATATTTTCAGCACATAATTACTGAGATATCAATAGGATTTTGTTGCTGGAGGGAGAAGCAACAATATGGTAGTGACTCATTATTAAAAGCAATGTGCTCTGAATTACTGGGGCCATTTGGTGGCAGGCTACGGGAGACTAGCAGAGGATTCTGCTTTATTGCAGCATTCACATGTCTCTGCAAGACTTAATGCATAAGGCATTATAAATGAGAATTAGAGGGACTGATGCTATCCCATTAAAGATACACATGCTTATTTCAAAAATAATGATAGATTATGCCTTGTCTTAAACAGTGGCCATTTGATTTCCAGGGAAAATGTTTCTCACATGGCAGTGAAATGCAACAGCTTCCTCTGGAGGGTTGAACTTATAGAGATTTTAGAGATTTTTTTCTCTAAATCCGGACAACAAAGTAGCACATCTATTACCAGACAGTTTTGGTTGGATGTTTCATTCCTGTGCTATTCAGATTTTGGTAAAGCTGCAAAAAGATAGCCAGGACAGAGAAGGAGGAGACCTCACAAACCTTTCAGATTCTTTGCAGCAGATCTGCCTGGCCCCTGCTTCCCTCCCAGAGGGATGTTGATTTCTCTCCGTCAGGCGACACATCACTAAACACATAAAAATGCAAAACACTCAGCTGTTTTTATCAAATTCAGTGCTGCCAGACAAATTGCATTGAAGGAGCAGCTTATGCCAAGAATGTAAATCCTGGCTGGGGAGCAGAGGAGGGAAGGCAGCACGTGCCAGTCAGATGCTGAAAGTCTTTTCTACGTGCTCTGTCCTTCCTGCAGCAATGCAGACACGGCTCATTGCTCCATAAGGGACAGTGTCTCTCCAGTTCAGGGAAACTGAGGCAGTGTGCTTCCTCTACCAGGGTTCTGCAGTGGTCCTGGTATCAGCCTTGCAGTTCATCTGGTGTGGGCAGGTCTTTATTTTCAAAGCACTCAGTCAAAGAAACTCTTGGATTTCTGAGTATAATCTCCTTAGGAAAGCTCATAGTCTCTGTCACAAAGCAACGTGCAAAATGTAGGCTGGCTACTTTACAGCATTTTGTGACAAAAACTAGTTGACTTTTCCTTAGGAGGGGTATAGGGTAGATGTAATATGAAGCAGGCAAGACTGGCCATCATTTAAAACATGTGAGACAGTAGCTCATATAATTTGCCTTCCAAAAATAAATTATGTATGTGGGCCTACGACTTACCAGTGATTAGGTGGGATATGTTTGTATTCTTAAAACAGTTTTTGCAAGGTAATGAGCCTGTAGAGAAAAGTTTGTGGATATGAATAATAAATAAGAGTTGTTCTATTATAAACGCCTGCTTCAGCCATTCCTGGAGAGTGATTTAAAACTTACTTGTTCCCTTGCTTCACTTATCTTGGCTAAGTGGTTTACAGGAAGGATTATTTTAGCTGTAATACAGAAATGCTGATCAGTGGTACAATTTAATAATCCAGCTGAGGGTTTAGTTCAGCTGCACAGTGCTTTTGTGTCAGGAAGGATTGCCAGTGAGGGTGTTTTAGTCAGAAGAAAAGGCATGTCTTTGTACGAAGGCAATTTTGTTACCTTGGTGGCCTGGGTACTTGCTGTGTAGGCATGGCTTGCTGTGGTAAATCAATCATATGTCCCTGATTACTAGAACCCCAGTTAGTTATATGCCCTTTTCTTCTTTTTCTTGACTGGAATATCTTAATGATAGAATTGAAAAAGACAAAAGGAGGAGTGGAGGATACGTGGTGATTCAGAATGGGATGGTGCAGGAAGATGCAATGCCATAGTGTTGGTCCCAGCTGGATTTCCCATATGAGTATTCATGTGGGATCCAGGCTATGCCCTACTGAGAGGAAACTGAGTTTTATTGTGTTTCCAGTTATGTCCTAGTAAATAAGAAATATGCAGGCACAGGACTTTGCATGAGGATTTAAGTCAGTTTGCCATTTGACCTATACTTGGGGAATACTTTTAAGTTAAATGAGAATGCAGGGAAGCATTTGAATGGACCTGTCCTTTCATTCCTGCTCAGGGGAAAATGCAGTATACAGACAAGTGAAGTGGTGATATCTGAAGCCAAAGATCCTCATTTGACAAAACTGACTTTTGGTATATGTCATATTTAAGAGTAAAACTTTATACTCTTCTTTTGTTAGTAACAAAACCTTGATTTAGGTAGACAAAGCAAGTGGGAGTGACAGTCCTGGTGAAGATTTTCTTCTTTTNTTTAATTGGCTAGGGTTAGAGTAGAAGCAACCATGAATATTTTTGAGAGGAAATGTGGTTAGTTGGCAAGACTGCCCCACTGCCTGCTCTAGCAGGCTGACGGAGTGCTTTACCCCAGGCATAGTGTCTGTTAGGCTTTATTATTTTTTCTCTCTTTTTTTTTTTTATACTCATTCTGCTTTAAGTATAACTTTGTTTTGTTTGTTCCCCTCAAGACCAATTTAACTTCAATAACTTGGTAACAGTTTGAACACAGAAAGACTTTGTTAAGAGATCCACACCCTCACACACACAGTCTGCACAGGGCCCAATGAATATATACCCGGCTGTTTTTTATATGCAGTAAACATTAGAGCAGTCTTTCACAGAGCCTAACTTCTCAATCCTGATGGTTCTTACCATACTATTTAAACCAAAGAAATGGTATACAGTAAAAAGCTTTGTGCTCCTATAAAGGGACAGAAAAGCACAATTTTAAGAAAAACAAAAATACCTGAACTAGCTCATCTTGTAAGAAATGCAGCCTTGAAGCAGTGAGTTTTGATTGCTTTGCCATGTCTCAAAGGGATAAAATAGGGCCAACTTGTACAAACCGAGAAATAGGAGTCAGATTGCTTGTTTCTTAATTGTGTACCCTAAGCACAAAGTTTGCCTTTATTCCATGTCCAAATAATTCAATATTAATATACTTACAGCTATTGTATATTGAATGAAACTGAAATAAGGATCAAAACAACACGGGTGTGGTGGCAGTTGGGACAGATCTCCTACTGCAGATGGCTGTTGCCCACCTCTTCACTGTGTTTTCTGAGATTTTGACTTCTGTACATCATGATGACAAGTTTAGCTCAGAAAACTGAAGTGCCAGTCTGGCAAAAATTAAGGTTCCCCCAAAGGTATTTGGGTTCTCAGAAACGAGTTGGTAACAGGAAAATAAACAGCCTCACAGCTCACCTGTCATCTTCAACAAAAAATAATTATTATCTTACTAATCAGCATTCTACAGATGCAAAGGAAACACAAAGCCTACCGTGACAGGAATGCCACCCAAAACCACCACACCGTTTGTTTTCTAATTCTGTCATTCCACAGCTTGCGCAAAGAGCAATTTTCTGTCTGGTGTCTTAAACAAAAGTAGAGCTCTTGTGCCTGAACTCAGTTTTGTAAATGATCCTTTGGTATTATGGGATGTAGACATTTTCCTGACTTTCTTAGCTGTGTACTGCTCCTTCTCATACCTCCATGGGATGCCTTTTCCTTTGCATTTAGTCCTCTGTGTGTTCACTTGGCGTTTTGTGTTGCTAAGTGGCTCCTGTGGAGAGCACACAGAGTTTAGAGGGTGCACCTCACTGGCAAAGCTCAAAGCAATGCTCAGGTGCGGTCAGTACAAGGAGCTGTGCTAAAGCACTCGCTGCCTCCTGGCCCAGGAGCTGCTCAGGCACCCGGTTTTGCCCAGTCTTCTTCCATGAACATCTTGGGAGAACCACAGGATGGGTGTGATGGATACAGGGATAGCTGCCCACTTCAACCCTGGTGCATAATGTGGCATGAAATACGCTAACCTGATTTCCAGCCCTGCACAACCTGCAGCCTACAAGACTTTTTAAGCTTGTCAGAGTCAGCAGCATCACAGGGAGGAATAAAGGAAGGTGTGAACTGCCAATTTATGCACCCAAAACTAATAGAGATAACTGTTGGAGAAGAGGGTGTTTTTTTAGGAAATAGTGGTATTTTAAAAAGTGCTAGGAAACACTGTCAGGCAGTTTTAGGGGCATTTTGTGAGTGCGAAAACAGAACATTCTACAATTTTTTTCTTAAAAATCTTGTCAATCCAAGAAGTTTTCAAAGAGAAGTGGAATTATAATCTGAGTAGTGTTAACAGATGAACAGATCGGTGAATGAGCACGTAGAGGCTGTTTAGCCTTTTATTATTATTTTTTAAATGAACTATTTAAAAACAATTACTCTTCATAAGTATTTTGCTGTTACCAGGCATGGGTTTAGAACTCAGCCAATGTTGTGGGGTTTGTGGGTAATTTTTTCATAGCTTATTTTTATCTTTTCATGTAATATGTAGTTGCTTGTAGTAAAAAGATACTACCAACCCACCACTTGCTAACTTCCATCCAAGATTACATTAGATGTAATTGGATTCGACTCGTCACAGTAGGATTACACCACAAGTCATTCCATGCCATAGAATGACAAGAAGGGTAATTTTATAGTGAGGATGCTCATTATGAACAGCAAGGAGCAGCTTGAGAAGGGGAATTACAGGACTGGAACACATAGATTTTGCATAGAGATTACAATTCCCATATGAGAAAAGTCCCTCAGCCTGCTGTAACGTGTATTTTTTGTTTGCTATCTCAGTTCCACTGTTGACTGCCATAAAGGCTGTAATGTGAGTTTGGATTTGCACTGGTGCTTCTGGTTTCTCCCCATTATCTTGATTTCGTTTTCCTTCTCCCTGCTCAACGCCCACTTGGCTCTCAGCTCCCAATAACTGCATTAGGAGTAAATACTCAGTTTCTTGGATTTGAAAATCCCTCCCCTTGCGATGAACTCCAAGCTAACTGGAATGGCCTTATGGTATTGTGCCATTATATAGCCAAAGGCCATAGTTTCTGATTTTAAAGAACGTGTATTTTCACTGGTTGTGGCAAAAGCCTCTGGTCACTTACACCAGTGTGTCCCAGCACACTTGTAAAGCCAAGTAGCAACTGTATTTTGTGAGCCTTTACTTTATTAGGGCTCTTTCAGTATTTATTGTTTTCTCCTGATGATTCAGCTTTGATGACCAATTCATTATGAGAAGAACTTTTCAATAAGAAAGAAAAAACAATTGTGATTTCAGAAAAAAAGTTAGATTTGAGTGGGATGCAATTTAAAAGCTCAGAAGCTTGTCAGTGAAGAGAGTAAAAGTCTTTGAAACCTGGATTCAAACATTTCCCTTTTGTTGATCCAATTTTAAATGTAACTAAAACTGGAAACATAAACAGACGAGTAAGTTTTTGAGGGGAACCCAATACAAGCTACAGCTTTTGCTCAACTAAAGTATTATTAACTCAGGTTTGTTCCATGGAAATCAGGACAGAGAATAGTCTTCAGAGTGACAAAACCAAGGTGTCCTGGGGCTCTGAGCTATAGAGTTGTGTGGAGGTGGAGGCAGGGAAAAGCTGACTCAGTACCTTGGCGTTCAAGCCATACACAAAATAGTCCCATCTTATGTGTCTTCCTTGCTGGAGGGGGATCCAGGAGATGAATGCCATGCTCTTGCTCTGTTTGTTTTACAGTATTTACTTGTCTGTCTTGTAAAGACATGCTTGTGTCTAGAGGGCTGGGCCAAAGCTGTCCTTCCAGGGAGTACACAAATCTGAGGATGTCTCTTGAAAGTAGCAACACCACAAATCCAGTGTGGTGGTGGCAGATAAAGCCATTCCGAGTGAGTTAGGGATGTGGTATAAAACCTGAGCACTGCCACTGACAGCTGCGAGGTGCTGCAAGATGTGACCATTCCTTGCAAACCTCACAACTTTTAAAGGTTTACAACAGCTTCACAATCAGTTTGTGTCCCTTTTGCTGCTGTTCTCTGTGTTACAGGTTATTATAAGAGTTTCAGAGGTAGGAAGATGCATCCAAAACTGTCACTGTCTTGTAAACCAGAAGACAATCTTTGCTTTTGAATTAATTTTTATGTACTTTTTTAAACTTACTGTGTTTTCTGTAAAACTGTGTGTGATAGTAGATCAAATTGAAATAGAGCGTTTTTCTTCCACCCCCTTATCAGAGAAAATCATCTGCACAGTTTGATGACCTATTTTCATTGATTCAGGAACATGTGAGAAATCCTGCCTTGCCTCAAAGAGACTCTGAAAAAAAGGTCTAGTTTTTGAGATCATAGCTTTCTTTGTGTAAAATCCTACTTAGTTTGTGGATTGGTCACCCGAGTAACCTAATCCATATGCCAAAGTTTTCAAATGATTGAGGAAAGACTAAGTAGATGAGCGATTTGTTTTTCCTTTGAACTGCCCGTACTTTTTCATTTTTGTGCATTTTTGTTTTATTAAATGCTGTGCCCAAAGTAGTGGTTTAATTCTTCCATGTATGTTTTTAAAATGTACACATACTTTTAAAGCTGGTGGCACCAACCACTACCCCCTCACATGTATTTGATTTTGAATTATGGTTGTTGAGAGTTTCTGCATGTAGTGGGCAGCTTGAGAACTTTGTCAGTGACAAGAGTTGATACCTTCTATTAGAGATAGCATGCAGTAGGCATGGGAAAATTTGCAATGCAGACACTAGTATCCTTAGGAATTTCTATTCCAGTAGTAGGACAAGGCAGTTTATTCTGAACATGGAGATACTTCAGAAGAATCTGAAGTCCTCTATAGCTCCTCATGTGTTTAGAAGCTTAGAACTTCTGGTTTTGCTTTTTTAATTCTGTCAGTTTAAGGAATTGAGCTGATAGCTGCCCTGCACATGTAAGCATGAGGCTACAGTGATCTGAATTTTAAATACTTGCTTTTTTTTCTTGAACAAGAATAACAGAATTGATTGGATACCATCCAGAGGAGCTACTGGGTCGTTCAGCATATGAGTTCTACCATGCCTTGGACTCGGAGAGTATGACCAAGAGTCACCAGAATTGTAAGTCACATTCATATTTTTTTTTGTTGTTTGCATACATGTAAAGCATAAATTGTGGGTACCTCAATACATAGTTGAAAATACAAGTACGTTTTGTGTGCAGATACTCTAAGAGCGGTATTTACACCAGGTTACTGTATTCGTCTGTCTGAGATCTGCTGCTGGTCTTTCCAGAAGGTCTGGATTTTGCCATAATTAAAACGAAACCTGGATGTTAGAGAGGAGAATCACTGTCTCTCTAAAGTACAGAGCAAGATTCAGCTGAAAATTTGAAAAGCTGAGTTAGGCAGTTCTAGCCTGGTGAGAAGGGCATTTCCTGTTGGCCAAGAGAGTTGGTATTGTTCAAAAAGAAAAGAGAAGGTATTGGGGTGACCTAAACGTGGTCTTCAGTACCTGAAGGGAGCCTAAAGGAAAAAAGGAGAGGGACATTTACAAGAGCATGTGGTGACAGGACATGGAGGAATGGCTTCAAACTGACAGAGGGTGGGTTTACATGAGATATTAGGAATAAAGTCTTTAGTATCAGGGTGGTGAGAGAGGTTGCCCAGAGAGGCTGTGGCTGCCCCATTCCTGGAAGAGCTCCAGGCCAGGTTGGATGGGGCTCAGAGCAACCTGGTCTAGTGGAAGGTGTCCCTGCCCATGGCAGGGGCTGGAACTAGATAATGTATAAGGTCCTTTAAAGATCCCAAACCATTCTGTTATTATTTTTCCCATGTGCTGTTGGACTCAGCAGATAGAGCTAAAGGGAAGTAGGAAAAGCTTATTGCAGTGGTTTTTTGAATGTCTCTATTTTTCCTCATCCAAAGTAGATGTGTAAGGAGATTTTCTTAAAGGGATATTCATTATACAAAGAATACCTACTGCCAGGAACAGCTGCTTCTTGTTATTGTTATGCCTATGGGAACTGCCAGTTTTAGCTGTTCTTAAAGTAAAGGATCTGAATTATTCTGGGAGCAGAGGTCACATCCAAGATCCCTCTCTTCAGCAGGCCACACAGTTCCAATTTCTATCTCTTTCACATCAGGTTTCTTAAACTGGATTTAAATCTTCAGTCTCTGTCCTTAAGAGTTAGGGCTTTGACTGGAGACAAGGTAGTACATTAATGTACAGATGACAGTTCCCACCCTTGGCTGTTATAACCCCCAAACCAGTTTATTGGTGAGTTCCAAGCAACACATCACTAAAACCTTTGCAGATGCTCTTTTAATAGAAACAAAGCAGAGCAGCCAGACAGGAACCTACAAGATCAAAAAGCAAACCCCACACACCTTGTAGTTGCTGTAGATGAAGGCCTCTGTCCTCAGGAAAAAGCTCATGACTTAGGTCACATCTATAGGGAACTGGCCACAAAACACTTACAGAAAGTATTTCTGTACTTCCCAGAGAAAGGCTGCAGCAAAGAAAAACTGTCTGACCTTAAAGGGTTAGCTCCAATGGCAAAGATTCAGGACAGTTTTAAGCTGAAGTGTTTCTTGAAAAACTGTTTGGCAGTGATGAAAGCTGTGTGCTGTAAAACAGTGTTGATATGAATTTTCCTGTTTCCAAAGCCGCTTAAAAGAAAAAAATCGATCAGCCCATATGCAGTGAGAGTTACCTGGGAATGTGATTTTTAAAATTGTTTCTTAGGTAATGTGTTAGTGGTTTTACCAGTAAAAATAGATAGGATGTTAATATCCTGTGTTGGGCTATTGAAAGTCATCCTGTGAAATCAAGTAGGGTGCTGCTCTGGTGCTTTTGAATCACTGAGTTGAATTTCTAAGAATGGGACACTACCAGGGAGTGAATATAATGGGAGCTGGCAATCCATTTGGTAACGGGAAAGGGAGGGTGAGCAAGCCCTTGTTGGTTATCCCCATCTAGTTAGTGAAATGGGAGCACTGAGTTACTTGTCCATGTAAAGATTTCTGGAAAGTTTCTAGTACCCACCATGACCAGGCATTAACAGATGTTGCTCCTCAGTCCAGCAATTCAATTACCCTCATGTAGTGCAGGGTGTGTGTCCAGATGCCATTTGTGCCCACTGAAAAGAGCCATGTCCTACAAATTTGCTGCAGGGTATGAGGTCTGATCAAGAAGCAGATTGGGGACAAGAGTAAGTCTTAGAGGATTGGTGTTACACCAGCAAAAATCCTCAAAGCACCGCACAGTTTATAAATGTTTAGGATCAAACATCCTTTTGTATGTCGAAATAGCCCTAAAATTCATGTACAGCAGACTTGCATTTATTAGACAGTATTTTTAATTAGAAATATGCTATGTATAGAGTATATCTCCTTGCAATAATGCAGTCATCAATTCTGACAGTGCCCACCAGTTAGCAGGAGTTCTGCAAGCCTTCCAAGGGAATCATGGTATTGGGTTCTATGAAATTCATCCCCACCTTCCCCCTCACTCCACACAAAGATAAAGAATATAATTGGAGCCTATTTCATTGACATGTAACTAGTTCTGTACAGATGCAAGTAATGTATACCTTTTATAAAAAAGTAAAAAAACTAAAGAGAGAAGTGAGAAATTCACTCTGAAGGCAGAAACTTAAATGTAGCATTAATAACAAAGTCAGCAGTTACAAGTGTATTAGTAATTTATGAGATTACCCCATGGAGGGATTCTGCTGTACTTTATTATATCAGAACATGACATGCTTTGAATAATAATAATAAAAAAGATTAAAGCAGTAAAAAGCTTCTTTGTAATGTAACAGGCGCCTACACTGTGACTCTTATTGATGAGCTGATGATTAGGAAGCAGTGTAATTATGTTTCACAAGCAGAGCAGAACAGTCCAGTCACTAAAACACTTTGAAATGAAAGCCTTTTGATTTTGTTCCACCAGAAGTATTTAATCAATAAAAGTAATGTTCTTCTTTGTCTACATAAATTAAATGAAGGATGATTAAATACTCCTAGGAAGAAAACAAACAAACTTCAGAAATAGAAGGATAAACACAGCAACAATTATCTGCAAAACAGTTGTTGTATTTCACAGGCCTGGATTTGTACGTTTGTATGGTGGCAGTGTAGGAGAGGCTGACAATAAATAGCTTCTTTTAATGGCTACATTCACAAGGAATTTTTCTGTAGCAATTTTCCAGTCCTCCTGAGTCAAATTGCATTATTTCTAGGGCATTAGTTTGATGGCACACTTCTTTTGGATGTAAAAGCTGTTTGAAAGGAAAGGTTGCCAATGTGTGGTGAAAGGTTTAGTTCGGCCAGTTCCCACTTCTGCCGCTATTCAGAGTGTCTATGTCTGCTTACAAGTACAAGCTCTTATTAGTGCAAGTACTGCTTCTTTTGCCATCGATCGACATTATTTTTCCTTCACTGACAGCTTCGAATTACAACAGACAGGACATCATAAAATAAAACCTTACATCTCAGAAGTCCAAAGCTCCACATTGAAAATTCATTCTCTGTAAATATTGCAGAATTTTGGGGGGTAGCAAGCATACAGATTTCACCCTTCAAACATTTAGGAACTTTAAACCAAACTTATACTATTGTCAGTTTATTGTTTGAGAAATATGTGATAGTTTAAAAAAAAAAAAAAACCAGAGTTAAATAAGAATCATTTGATTTTTGTCACACGGTTCTTGGTTTCTTCCAGGCTGCTAATTCCAAGCTCTTGCAGAGGAACAACACAGTTCAACCAGAGGGAGAAATATAGTAGTTCAGCGTTTTTTGGCTAGACAAAGCAGTCCTGTTTACTATTCTTTATTTTGATACCTTTTTAAGAGTGATATTACTACCGTAAGATCTTAATTTTTTAAAAAAACATAGTGAATATAGCTTTTAAATCATCTGATTTTTATATTTATCGGTTACCTAAATAAGGAAACTATAGTTTCCTCAATAAATTCTTTTCTACAGATCAGTTTGGGAGCCCAAACTGAGACACTTCTACAACAGGGACTCAAGAAACGTGCAGTCAGCAGGCATTATTTTGGGAGTTGAGATATTCTATTAAATTTTTAAAATTCCACATTCTGATATGAAGATTCAGACCATCTCAAAAACTCAAACACCAGAATTCAAATTTTTAATCTTGAGTAGAAGCCTCAAGTGAACAGACCCTTTCATGTCTAAAATGGCTGAATTTCCCCAAAGCTAAGCACATCCTTGCCCACAAATGCCTTAGTGCACTAATGAAAACTCAAAAGTGGGTGTATTTAAACCAAGTGTAACGTGTTCCCATCCTGATGCATTATTTACATCTCTGCCCCCCCTCCTCAGTGTGTACAAAAGGTCAAGTAGTGACGGGCCAGTACCGTATGCTGGCCAAGCACGGGGGATACGTATGGCTGGAGACGCAAGGAACGGTGATTTACAACACCCGGAACCTGCAGCCCCAGTGCATCGTCTGCGTCAACTACGTGCTCAGGTGGGTTCGGGGGACGCGCCCCTGCACGTGTCCACTCACGTGCTGCAGAAACGCAGCATTTGGAGGAGCTTTTCAAGGGTCTAGTTATTCAGAGTTGTTGTTCCGAAATCATTTTAGTCATGTTTGTTCAGTCTTGTTTACTGATGTTAGACATCGATGAAAAATGTGGCATGCCTGTTCCTATACGTGCTGTTGAAATACACCGCCGCCTTTCGCCTCTGCAGAGCAGCTGCTGTGCTCATACAGCAGAGTATAAGGTCTGCACCAAAGATTTTATTGTGTGACACAACTGTTAGTGTGTTCTGTTTTTCTAAATCCTTGACCAAGAGATTAAACTAAGTAATAACTGTATCGTATGTTGCTAGGAGAAGTGGTTTACAGCCTTAAAAATCAGTACCAATCAGAAGTTGAACTTCATTTGGCAAAACTCAAGTATTTTTGGTCCTGTTTGGGGCCAAAATAAGAAATACTTATTTGAGTGATAGTCTGGGTCATTGCAGCCTCGACTACATCCCTTTAAAAAGCAGAGCAACAAAGCCCTGAGTATTCCCACAGAAGTCCTGACCACACTCTTGCGTCATCCGAAATGGTGGTGCTCAGCAACGCTGGAACTGTGCCTCGCCTGTCGAGAGCCTGACGTGCAACCGAGAGGCCAAAATGCTCCTATAGCCCCAGTGTCAGAGAGTTCGTACTGCCTGCATTATCCACATCTTTCGTCTTCATGGTACAAAATGCCTAAAACCTGTTTTCTCTTTAGTGAAATTGAGAAGAACGATGTTGTGTTCTCCATGGACCAAACAGAATCACTCTTCAAGCCTCACCTGCTGACAATGAACGCCTCCTATGACAGCGGCATCCCTGCGACAGAGAAGAGTGACTACTTGTTTACTAAGCTAAAGGAAGAACCAGAGGAACTTGCTCAGCTGGCACCAACACCTGGTGATGCCATTATTTCCCTGGATTTTGGTTAGTATTTGTATAAATTATTTTTGTGCAACAAAGAACCACATGTGAGCCTACATTTAGAAACTTAATAGACAAGGTCTGTTTGCTTTGTGTACAAACTGGGAGTAATGGCTAAAAGAGCCCACATGCTCACACCAGTGGAAAATTTCTGTGAATGAGAGCAGAATCAGGCTTTCTTGCTGACTAAATAACGTGCATTAAGTCTATGCCAACTTATTGTCATGGCAACTTGGAGCAGTGTTTACTTCTAATGAATAGCTGCAGTTATATCATAACACTTGCACCAGCTAAAAGTATTCACTAATATTGTTAAAACCCCATCCAGGAACGCAGAAGTTTGAGGAAGCCCCTGCCTTCACCAATGCTGTTTTGACACCAAACAAAGCATGGCCAGTGGAAGTGAAAAGCCACCCTGCTCAAGGTGAAACACTGACGATACCATCCTTTACAATGCCTCAGATTGCACCTGGCAGCAGTACTCCAAGTGCAAGCAGCAACAGTAGCTGTTCCACGGTAAGAAGAGCTTAAAACATTAAAAGCATTTTATATTATGAATGAAAATCCCATCGATATGTGTAGACAACGTTTTTGTTGTTTGGAAGTCCTGTCTCACTGCTTATTAGCAAGGCCCAGAGTATCTGTGTCCTTCCTATACTGCATCATGCCTTAAGAATTAATAGCAAAACTATCAAATGGCAACAATATCCTGGCTTTACATTGCAGTCCTTGTTGTCTCCCAGCTGTCCCTCAGTAATTACTGCAACATATAAAACAACTAGTAGGAGAACATGCTACCACCTTTCATGGAGTTAGCCTTATATAAAAAGCCAATGTAAAATTCTGTGGCCACTGGGATAATTGTCCCAGACCCATCCTACTTCTGTAAAGTAGAAGCTGTAGCTTTTAGAAAGCTTAGCCAAGTCAGGCTTTTGAGAGCAGCTCCTTGGAGTTTCCCATTAAAGAAATTAACGTGCTTCCATGGCACTGCCCCCAAGAGATGGAGCCACTCTTACTAGAGGACATCCAATCTTAAGAAAAATATGGAGGTACTGCTAAGCATCTTGGTTTTTGATAAAAGTATTTAATGGTGTACATTTCTTGTTCCTGGTCTAAGTTGCCAAAAACATTTGAAGTAGGATGACAACTAGGTTCCTGTAGTGGGTGCCTATGTTTTCTACTGATAGTCTTGTGTCAGAGAAAAGCTTCTGATAGAAGTGGACACTTTTGGGTTCTGAGCACACTAAATATACATACCATCTGCCCATTCACCTTTCATGGGAAGGATCTGTTACTGAATAACAGCATGCTATATATGATATGATGCTAAGCCTGTACTGTGGTTGTCTTCCTGCTTATAAAAAAATGTTACTTCCTTGCAGCCCAGCAGCCCAGGAGATTATTACAGTTCTGTGGATGAAGATCTTAAGATCGAGGTGATTGAAAAACTTTTTGCCATGGACACAGAATCAAAAAGTCAGTGCACCTCCCAGGTAATGAACTATTTCTTCCAAAAGCCACCGAAATCAGTCTCCTGCTAGTAGACAGTACAACTGCGTGTTGTGTGTGCAGTTATTGGGATACAGCATTTAAACTGCATTTGCACATGCATACCAAATCTTTGAAGCACATTAACAAAACAGTGCAATTCCAAAAGCTGCAATGTCAATCTCTGTCCCTAATGCTCTGAAACACGAGGTTTAGAGTGTCACTGTGGTTGCACTGCTAAGAAGAAAGGATAATCAGAGAGCTTTCAAAATTTGGATGCTTCTCTAGATTGGATGAGGAATATAAGCAGCAGGAATTTGTTTTTAAATCCAGCCAAATGACTAAGGAGTAAACATCCTTTCTAGAACAAACTGTAAACAAACTAATTCTTGCACAACAACCAAATGAGGAATGCCCCTTATAGCACACATCTCCTTTAACTACAAAATGAAAACTCATTTTAGATATATGCCTCCTCTTTTGCCTTTTGGAGGTTTTTCAGAGAGAGCTGAAAATTACATGCACATAAAGTAACACAGTCTCCATTTCCTGCATTCTAATAATGATGTAAGTGTAGAAATTTCTCCTATAAATAAATAAACCCAGTATTACAACATGACAGCAAGTGAGCTGGTGAATGTAAGGTGTGGGCCTGATTCAGTTTACTTAACTTCAGTTACTTCTTTGAAATGCCTTTGTGAAGAGCTTATACTTAATAGTTGAGAGAAAGGAACAGGCACTGGTGATTCGTAGCGCAGACCTCACACTCGTCTCCATCTATTAATCCTACAGAAAGTTTGGTGTGCTGGGGCCCAAATTAAGTACTTCAATTTGCCTACACAATTTGCAGGCTTAGGCAGGCCGTAATCTAAGTTCTGAAGAAATTTCTTTTAAGTCTGGACATAGAAATGAAAGCAAGAGAGAGTGGACAGATAGACAAGTGTGGAGCAGGATGAAACTTGCTGCAAGACTTTACATGTGTAAATTTCAGTATTGTCAGATTCAGCATCTGCTTCTCAGGTGTGTCCCACCACATCAGCTACTTTGGTAGGAAAAATGAGTATTATAAAAGTGCTGCAGGGGTGTTATGAGCTGACTGGGGGCCAGCATTGATTATCCTCTCTGTTCAGCTCTGGTCAAATGCCAAAAGAAGTGAATGTGGGTATGACTAGTCCTCCAAGGGAAAAAAGAATACAGATTTAAGTGTGATAGTGTCCTTCTGGCTAAATTTTTTCAACTCTCACATTTTTAGACACCTTTTTATGTAGCTGGATTATGAGAAAGCTGTGTTTTCTATTTTAACATGAAAAAGGCTGAGGTTGAACTACATGCCACATGTTGTAGAGTCTTGGCAGACAAGTTTTTCAAAGCTTAGTGCAACAACATCTACATCAGATCACAGTGATGCTGGAGGCTGCATGCAAGCTGCTTTAACAAATATTGCTCCTCTGGGAGGTTTTTCCCTTCAGTTTGTTGTCTTAATTTTGCTGCTAATGATACAATGAACATGTATGCTAGCATAGAAGTAAGACATCTTTAAACAGGAGTTGGCCCGTTTCATTAGGTAAATTTGGCATACAGTGATTTTTCAGCTTTGCATCTATTAGTATTCCATATCACACTAACTGCCACAATTACTAACTTAGAGTTTCATTATGA
Source organism: Bombycilla garrulus (assembly GCA_013400315.1). Lineage (NCBI taxonomy): Eukaryota > Metazoa > Chordata > Aves > Passeriformes > Bombycillidae > Bombycilla > Bombycilla garrulus. The sequence goes on from VXBU01014508.1 coordinate 1,379,229, forward strand.
ACTTACTTTATCTTTGCACAGACTGACTTTAATGAACTGGACCTTGAAACCTTGGCTCCTTACATTCCTATGGAGGGAGAAGATTTCCAGCTCAGCCCCATCTGCCAAGAAGAAAGTCCTCTCTCTGAAAGTGCACAAAATACCCAGCAGAGTCTCAGTAGCATGAGTACCATCTTCCAACCCCTCGCTCCTACTTCACAGAATCAGTTCCTCCCAGAGAAATATTGCCCACAGCTGTCAAATGAAAAAATTAACTCTGGTCATGGGTCCCTGTCATCAGTCTTCTTCAATAATATGAGTAGGTCATCACTGCCGCCATACCATGACCAAGCCACCACTCCCCTGTCTTCGATGGGAGGAAGACCAAACACCCAGTGGCCACCTGATCCCCCATTAGAATATGTTTCTGCAAAATGGAGACTCATGGATAAATACTCAGGATCCCTATCAAGTTCCCCCTCGGGCCAACCAATAACTTCTCAGAGGGTGCCCATATATAAAAAAAGGTACATGTTTCTGTGGTTGAACTGTGTATATTTACCTGGAAAATATTTTGGGAAATGAGAAGAGTCATAATCTTGAAAATCAGTTTTTCTCAATTCAGCTGAAACAATTTGCTGTGATAGGCATCAGACTGCTGCTCTGGGGAAATTAATGTGGTGCTCTCCCAGTGGCAGTGAGTCTGGAGGAAGCAGAAGTGGGCTGATTTTTCATTGCTTGTAAGGATACGCAAATGAATTTCCTGCTGGTCTGGTTAAAATTACACCAGTGATTTTGCAAAGCATGCCTGACTTTATGCAATTTAAGAACTGTACCAAAAAGACTTACTGGTCCAGCAGTAGCAGGGACACACACGTTCTTTCTTACCTTGCATGTATTTTCTGTGCAACAGAAAATGAGGAGGAGAGAGGAATGAAAGTGCATTACTGCTGGCATATGTAAATACTATAGCCAAGACTTAAATTGCAGGCTCTTTTGCTACAACCTTTTTGTTTGCTTTCTTACCCATGTGAATGGTATGTGACAAGAGGTAGATCAGAGGGTGCAGTCCTAGAAGTTTCTCTGTAGCTCTTGAGTTTTCAGTGTTGCTCACACTGACATGCTCAGGAAGTATGTAAAATAGCAATGGTAATTTTAAAAAATGAAACTGTGCAGTTTGCTTTTGGGGATTTCTTGTTGGCAGAATATGTCTGAATATGCATCTGGAAAGAAGGGGTTTGTCCTCTAGTCAACAATTTGTGTGTTCATACTTAGTATGTAAGGCAAGGGGACATGCATGGCTCTCAAATCCAATTTTTAAGAATTACATAACTTTCTTTTCCACAACATTTTTTGTCTGCCTAGAGATCCCTAGAGGCTGTTTATGCTAAACTTTCATAAGTCTTTGATCCCAAACGTCAAAAGTTTCTAAAGATGGTGGGATGACTAATAAAAGGAAATAAAAACATTTGATGTTTGAGATCTGTCCACTGGCAAGTCTCAGACACCTTAAATGTCTTCAAATGAAAGAAGAATCTGTATAAGTGAACCAGATTATTTCAATTTGCCTTGCTGTGCACTCACAAAGATCTCTCCATAGGCCCCTGGATGCTTTTGGACAACGAGGAATAGATGTAAACCCAGCAAGACTTGCTCTGTCCAACAGTTTGAAACTGAAGCGACAACTGGATTATGAAGAACAAGCCTTGCAACAGCTGAGTGGGGTAATCATAAGAAATGCATCCCCTTCACAACCTTGGACTCACTGTGGTCATCAGTGTAATTGTTCCCTTCTCATTCCAGGGAGATCCATCTGTCATTAACCCATCTCACCTAATGTGGAAGAGAATGAAATTTCTCAAGGGGGAAAACTGTTCCTTGGTTACAGAAAAGAAGTCTCTCAGCACAAGTGTTCTTACTGGTAAGACAAAGGAAAGTGGTTTTGCAATGTTACATATTGAAACACCATTTTAAAACAGGTTGAATAGGGAAAAAGGCTCTTTCAAAAGGAAATGTAAATAAGCTCTGTAAATATTACACTATGCTAAAATTCAAGATCAAGTTGTATCACTAAGAGCTGAACAACTTAAAGGTACATTTGATAAATACCATTTAGTCGGTTTCACATATGTTCACACACTTGTTTCGTGGGGAACAGAAAGCAGCGTAATGGAGCTGTGTTTGCCTCCTGCTGATCCAAGGTGTGAATATCTCAAAGCTGGAACAGATACTGTTTCTCTACAAGACTGTGTTTCCTTACACAAGTGTATGTTAACTGCAGTACTACTGCTGGAGCTGGGGCTGTTTCTAAGAGACTTCCTCTCTGCTAAGATGCAGATTTGCCTGTGCTGTAACCCCATCACACCGAGGTTTGCTTTGCTTTGGATCAGTATTATCTACTATAATTATTACACTGGCTTCATTTAACTTTCTTTTTCCTGCTGTTTAAATAACAGATGAATTTTTCTGTAACTCAAGAGGTCTGAGCCAGCCAATGAATCAACTGCAGCAACAGCAGCAGCAGCAGCATCAACGCACCTGTGACAGTCCTGGTGAGAATTTGAAAGCAGGAGTGTTTCCCCCTCTGTTTTACAGTTCCCATTGTCAGGACTACAGTGTCCAGCCAGCTCATAAAGCATCAGGTAAGAGCTATAAAATACAGAGATTGGAAAATGTTGGTATTTTGCTCCAATACAAAGAAAACCACACAAAAAATGTGGAGGAGGATGATGACAAAAATCAAAATATAGCACAAAAAATTAGTTTTGTGGTTTAGTATGAAATGGTAATGTTTACATTTATAATAGATGAGAAAAATATTTTTGCCTTTCATTTCAGCGAAACGTAACACCTTTTCACTTTGGAGGACCTGTCATCCTCCATCCATACTCTCGTCTTGGACTTGGTTATTACATTGTACTAAACAGCTTTGCTGCAGCATCAATATGGAAGTTTGCAGGTTAAAGGGGGTGGGTGTCTGTTCTCTTTAATACATGAGAGGAGCAGTGTCAGTTCAAAAACTACAGCTTTCCTGATCTGCACCAATACGGTTTTTCTTAAGAGCAATCTCAGTTTGGGTGTGGAGGTGGCAAACTGCACTTGTTTGTGTGACACCCTTGCAGCAGTTTAAGGAGGGGCAGAGCACAGGTTTGCTCTGACACTTGGAACTGCTCCTGCTTTGAGGCATATTGACATAGAAACAGGATGAAACTGCCGTAAACAGAAGAGGTGGGAGGAAACAAGGGCTCTTTCTGGTCTCAGCACCCTAACTTAGCTCACTGCTGTGTTCCAGGTATGACCAGTCGCCTGCTGGGGCCCTCCTTTGAACCCTACTTGTTGCCCGAGCTGACGAGATATGACTGTGAGGTGAACGTGCCTGTGCTGGGCAGCTCGACGCTGCTGCAGGGCAGCGCGCTGCTCCGAGCGCTGGACCAGGCGACCTGAGCGATCCCGCCCTGCTCCGTGGCCTGTACTGTTCCAAACAGCTTCAGTTTTTAAATATATTTTTCCAAGTAGACAATTTCTAATATCAGTACATTTTACAGGATTTTACTTAGATATTGAACCTGTCCACAGTACCAAATAGTGGCCTTTTGAAGTTACTCACTTTATTATTCATATTAAAGAAATACATCTACTGTATTTTCTCTATTGCAATTAAAGTGTTGTTTAGCGAGTTTGATTACCCTCCCCTTATCTCATTACCTGTAATTTATATTCTGAATTTTTTTTTCTTTTTCAAATTTCATGCTAATAAAAAGCTGTGGTATAAATGCCTCATCACGTGCTACTTTGGCTGCAGTACTGCAAAGATACATTTTTATTGCCAAAGATGAATGAAACAAATTTGATCTCCAACCACAGTTTTTTGTTGATCTGCCAAATTAAAATACTTTGAGCCTTTCTGTTTTCCAGCATTTATTGTAACTTTATTGGAAAAGCATACAAATGAAAAATCCCAGCCTTCTGCCTCCCATCCCTTTCCTTCATTTTTATACACTTCGTTGAAAGAAATGTGAATGGTGAAATGCAATGTTTTGTGGGTATCTGTGAAAGTTGCACGTTTTAAGCTTTTTTTCCTCAGAAGCAAGCCACATTCTCAGCTACCTTAACCTAGCTTAGCTCTACAGCCAAGGGAGTCCTACAGATTTGCCCCAGTGGAGGATTGAGGCCCATGTTTTCGTTTGTGTTGAGGTTTCTTGTTTTGTTCTTTGTTGTTGCCTTTATTTTTTACACAGAACAGATTTTTTTTTTAATTATTATCTTTCTCTGGGTCAGTTATTAATCATCTCTTGGTACTTTTGCTATATATCTATGACACAACTACTTAAAGAGCTGTTTCTGCTAGAAACTTGTAGTATTTGTTATGATGTTGCTGATATTTCAGGAATCGGAGCAGTGGCCAGTACTAACACCTCTGATTAATGTTACCCTTTTTCATTTAATAAGCTAGCAATATAATTGCAATATTGAATCAAAAAATCTCAAAACATTATTTCCCAGTGTATTAGACTCAGTTATAATTAGACAAAAAGAATTAAGGATTGCATAGTGAGATGAGGTCTCTCATTTTTACTTGCCTTACATTAATCAGTAGCTAAAAAAATCATTAAATAGCAGCCAGACCTTTTCAGAACTCCTTTCCAACTATCATTAATTGTAATGCACATATTTGAAAAATAGGGCTTTGAATCTTTTCAAAGAGTTTTGAAAGTTTAAATTACAACATCACTAAAGAGCAAAAATTACAATAAGAGGCAGGTAAGCAGTTCTGACTTTAAAATAGATACAGACTTAGATCTCTGTTGGGATCTATCTATCTTGTTTCCTCCACTGGTATAAATCACTGTAGATTCACTGAAGAAAATGAAACAGTGGCAAAGTACTAAAGGCAAAAATCTGGCCCGGAAACTTAGAACAAAATATGTTTTGAGACTTCTGAGTCTGCTGAAGCCTGGTGTATACAATTGCTTTATATCATGCACTGACACTTGCATAGAGAGAGCCTTGGGTTCATAGAGCACTTCAGAGTTCACTGTGTTAAGCGAGTCTTAACCACACATAGAAAAGCTGAAAACCTTTCCTTATGGGTACATGATGTAAAAAAAAATATACTCCCTATGGTAGGCCACCTTTCAAGAGTTTATTACCAAAATTAATCTACTGATAAAGTGAAGTTATTACTGTGTGGAAAAATTTATTGTAAGTATCAACATCTGATGAAAATTTGCCATCCAGATTTGACAAATTTGCAGTGGCACAGACTTAAGGCTTCAAGGATTAAAGACACTTGAATACTGCTCTTCTGTTTCTTATTTGTGTAGTTTCAGCATTAAAAATGTTATACCCTAACAGTTTACTAAAACACTCTGAAAAAATATTCCATGTCTTAATATTAATCATACTTTTTATCATAATTATTTCATAATCTATATTGCTGAATTCTTATTGACAATATTATAACTGTATGGGAAGTTTAACTTGATAAGGAAATGTATTTTGACACTGATACCTTATTAAAGTATACTGATCCTAAATTTTTTGTGACTCATTTGCTATGAATTTGTTATTTGTTGTATCATTGTAAAACAAAAGTATTTATTAAATTATTTATAGAAAATAAAGGTTTGCACTGATCTTTGAAGACTGAAAGAACAATCAAATGTTACCCATGTTTCAGAGCTGGGAAGGAGCCTTCCAAAGGTCTATACTATCAAGTGCTTTGTAGAGTTTACCTGTCTTGCCTCAAATGAAGAATTAATGCCTTGTGGACCACTGTCCTTCTAGAACTTGTCCTGTGGCTCAGACTGCTGCTTCCATTTCAAAGCTGTGTTTCTATCTGAGGAGCTGAGTGTGCCTTTTGTAATGCTACCCTTACAAAAGAAAAGAGAGGGGGAAATTATGTCCACCAAATCATAGCTGAATTGCCACAGTTCCCAAGCTGAGTTTTGGTGGAGAAACAGAAACCATCCTGTTCTAGCAGTCTTGGCAAGCCTCTGACTTGGGCTTTCCCCATCAAATCCTTCCAAGCCTCTGCTTCACCCTGACAGTAGTCATTAATCCTAATGCTGCTATTAAACAGGTCAGTCCTTTCCCTATAGAAAATGCCAGTTTTGTCTGTGTAGTTACACTGATCACATAGTAGGAGGACAGATATGTTAAAAAAGTAATTTCTGAACATGCACCTAAACTTCAGTGCTGTATGGAAGCTGTTAATGCTTAACCCTTCTGATAACTGCCTTTGAAACATGCAGTGCCCACACAGGCACCAGTGAGCTGCTCAAGCGGCAGCAAATCTTGTGAAGAGCCTGCAAAAGTGGGCTATCATTACCTCCTTTCTTAGATGGACACTTGGTAGGAGTAGAAACTAAATCCTTGCCTCTAAATATGTTGTCATTAATATACAAAACTCTCCCTTTTAAAATATCCCCTTAGTCTTTGTCCAGGTGTCCCAGGACTAACTCAGCATAGCAGATCCTAATCCAACTGAATATTGGAAAAAACCAAAAAGCAATATCTGAAACAGAGATTAACCTGTTAAAATCAACTTCTATCTTTTGAAGAGTTTAATAGCTAACTGGTAATATAAATTAGTGCTGTCAAGCATTATTTTTGGGGTGTCCAAACAGCTGATTGCTCACACACTCATATATTCATCATTCCCATGTTCAAATCGCTGAAGGAACATACACTGTCTGTGCCTTTCTTTCCCCCTCTACAGCTAAACACTTCTCATGTTAGTGAGTTTTAGTGGCTTTTCCTTACCTATGTGAACATCCTAGAGAGCTAAAGTCTGACAGTACAATTGGCATACCCCAAAGACCCAAACCCTGGTCAGAAACATGATGCAACCTATGAATGAATAGCTGAGTTTTGTTCTGCTCAACAGGGATTTATGGTGGCTTTTTAGTGTGGTTTTTTTTTTTTTCCTCCTCAGTAGGCGAGCAGAAGTGCTTAAAATTCAGCGTACATCATCTTTCACTGCCTAAAAGCACCATTTCTTGGCATCAGACTTTGTATCTCTAACAGCACAGCACTGATCCTAACGATGTTGTTCGACACTCATTACATTCTGCTGAAAAATTGGCCTGTTTTGCCAAGCTCTCATGACTTGGGTTTGTCTCAATCTCTAGCTGATTATCAAGTCTATCATCTTTTTAAAATGGTCAAGCAACCATTTTTTTCTAGAACACAGAATTCACTAAGGTAAGATTAATGAAGTTTAATCAAAGAAATATAACAAAATATAATAGGGAATTCTCAACGTGTGATTAGTAATAAAAATACAAGAAAGCCAAGAAAACCTTGATAACAATGTCCAACTGTCTTTTCAATGGAGACACAGGCTCTTAAGCCTTACTGAGGTCTGCAGACACTACGTGATTGATCACACTCACTTGGAGTGAGCGGCAGGCAGAGCACACAGAAAACTAACACAGATGCTCCAGTTCTAGGGGGTAAAGGTTTCATCTGTTACTTCTACCTGAGAAGCTTTATAAAGCTATTCGCAGACATGCCACATAGATGTGTGTGTGTGTGTGTATTTAATTTTTTTTAAGAGCTACAGTGAAGAACTAGAAATGTTTCTCTACATCTAAATAAACAGCTTCTTTTTTCTTTTCCTTCCAACTTCTAATTATAGGCTTCCCAATGGAGGAAGAAATAATTTCTTAAAAAATGCAAGTCCTTGACAGTATTTTATTAGGACAAGGTCTGTCACTCATCCCTGTCCTGCTCCCTCAGCACAAAGGCTGCCTTTTGGTTTCCTCGGGCTTTGTCTGAGCCCACCCACCCTTGCCTGCTGGGGAACATGTGTGGATTCTTGCTGCTCCAGGCTCAGTTCATTGATGTTTCCTTAGTTAACTGATACAACAAAAGCACCATCAGAAAGCTCCAGTAATTGGGACGTACCCCAGTTCTGGGTGTTTGCATTAGAAATGTATTTGAATAAACAAGACAAAAAAAAATTAAAGTGAAAAACACGTTAGCTACTGTTTTGTTTTTGTTTGACTGAAAGCCTGCCTGAAGTTTTGGAAGCTTGTGATGTGCCACAGATCTCACATGGAACATTTTCCTTGAAGAAGTCTTAAATTCCTGTAATCAAGGAGTTACTTAATTCTCTTCAGTCATGCCTCCCAGTTAGGAATGTGGTTAGGATGTCTCATTAGGGAACAGCAGCACATTCATGAGCCTGGCTTGCAAGGACTACCTGCAAACCAACCAACACCAGCCCTTGTGCTGGAGGCAGCAGCAGCTGTGTCACACCTTGGGCACTATCTGATGTGGAAATTTCTGCATCTTAACTGCATGTAGGTTGCATCTCAAAAAACCCAACTCCTTTTAGCTTCACCTAAAAAAAAAAAATAAAAAACCTTAAAAAANCAAAAGGTCTTTGCTAGCCTAAAGTTAAAAAAAAAAAAAAACACAACAAAAAAAACCCAACCAAACAAAAAAAAACCATCCCCCAAACCCCTCACTTGAAAAGTCTTGGAATGACAGACAAAACTGGCAACCTAGATCCTCAAAGGCATCAGCAGAGTGACTTGGTCGCACCAGGCATGTTTTTATATTTAGGGTCTGGCTGTTGATCTTTAAAGGACTGGCACTAGCTCTAGGGACTGAAGCTGTCTCTCTACAGCACCGGTCAAGGCAAACCAGAAGAAAACTACCTCAAGCATTGCCTCCTCCAGGCTTATTGGTGTCCCCCTCCGGTGTATAGTTCCAGGACCAAAGGTCGTAGATCAACCACAGCAGCACGGCACTACCATCTTGATGGCTTGTTCATCCATCAAACAGCAAGTGTCCTCTAGTCTCTCAAGAGCTGAACATATTTCTTAGCTGCAGCAAGCAACTGCAGACAATTGCTTTGTCTTGACTGCTGTCGTTTCCTCTAACCCCGATATCATTCCTTCCACTAGCTCCCAGTCCATGCACAGGTCTATGGCCTCATCATTCTGATTTCTGCCTCATGCTGCCCTCCTCTTGCCCAGCTCACCATCTCCTCCTGATAAGCCTGCTCCAATCTGTCCCATCTCTACACCACCCTCATTGCAGGCAGCAATTCTCAGCAAGGATTTTGGGACTTGCAATGTAGGTTCCTTCTCATCTGTCCTTGGCTTGTCCTTGGCCTTGGCTGCCTGTTTGATAAGATGATCAGCCAGACTCCCAGCCATTCTCACCCAAACCTCAGCTTCTCTGGTTCTTGGGTTGAGCTCATGTTAAAAATCTCCAAACCCCACTCCCACTCTAACCACTGGGCATAATGGATCCCTATCCTTCCCCTGAGATGAAAGCAGATTTAATGCTCCAACTCACAAGAAGTTAGTGCATCCTCCCAAGAGCTGCAATACTACCCCTCAGTAATTTCAGACATTTTTCTCAGCCTGCTATTCATTTGCTATTTAAGCAAGCAGTGGTGGGATATGAATGAAAAAGGTTCTGCCGGCTCACAGAAAATATAGTGTCTCTTTATCAGCCCCTTGACACAGTGCTTCAAGAAAAATCACAGTAAATTTCAGATGTGCGAACAATTTATCCTGCAGTTCTGGAAATGAGAGAAGAGTTGAGCAAGTTCCCCAGATGCTGAACTCTGATCTGTAAAGCCAGAACAATTTCCCAGACATAAGAGGAGCAGGATGGGTTTGCTTTTTAAGTCCTATCAGCCTCACAGAGCTAACACTAGTGGGAAGAGAATCCATACTTGTGGCTCCCCAAACCCTCTTCCCATACAAATACTTGCTTGTTCAGGACAGGAAGTAAGCCTGAGACAGAGAGAGCTGCACACACTTGTTAGACTGCTAATGCACTTCACAGTGCTGCTATGCACTTGACAGACACCAACAAGCTCACAAAGGGTGTGATTTCCAAGTCCAACTTATCCATCAGTATTTTCAGCCCTGAGAAATCCCTATACACTCACTCCAGAGTTTGGCTGCCCAGAATTTGGAGAACCCTGGGGTGCCCCAGAGAAGAGGGATCCATGGGGATCTCTCTCTGTCTAGTTATAACCTGTAAGTCAGAAATACCAAAGGTTAAGTCTATGCAGGCAAACTAAAACCCACTTGTATGTCCACTGGAGAGAATGACAGGAAAGTAATTACAACATCAATTCAGCAGAATTTCCCAGAACAAAGCTCTTTTTAAAGACTTTAGCAGGAATGCATTTTCCCAGTTACAACTGTTTATGCAACTGAATTACATTTTATATTCTCTAGTGGGAAAAGAACATCAAAGTAACTCAGCAGCCTGAAAGTCTTGCTCTCTTTTTCTCAAGATGTTGGTAAACACCAAATTCAAGATAGAAGGGGAAAGCACAAATACAAAAACCCCACAACTGTCAAACCCCCAGACCAAAGCACACAGCTCCCTGACATTATTTTGTAAAAGAAGTTATGAGAACTTCTAAGTGACAACCACAAAAGTTGTGTCATATAAAGAGCCTTATGATCAATACAAACACGTATTATTTTAGTTGAGCCCCTCCTCCACACAGCAGCACCACAACAGTATTACACTGGATCAAATGAAGCGTAAAATGGGTGTCGTCACCATCCATTTTTAGATCCTTTGCATGACATCCATTGGCTTTTTTCCTGGAAGAGCAGGCAATACTAATTGTGTCTATCTCTTTGCTGCTAACACAGATAGTGCTGTCCTTAACTGCAGCTCCCAGGACACACTGGAGTTCACAGAAATTAAACCAGTGGAAGTTTACTGGGAAAACAGGTTCCTCTTCCTTATTTTAACTTCAGCTACAAATGTCACAATGAGTTTTCCTGTGTCTTGCTCAACTAGAGAGATGCTATTTTTTAACATATTTACACCTTCTAATACAGGTTGCTGTTCACAGCTTCCATTTTAATCTTTAGTCAGTTTATGGAGTGCAAAGTGTGATCTATTTCAGAGCCATTCTGATCACAACAGAAATTTCAAAGACGAAAGTGACACCAACACTGAATAATTCTTGGTGAACTTTTCTCTCTTAAAACCGCTCTTCTGCAGAAGAGATTGTTCAATGACAGGCAACATCTTGAACAACTACATGGTGGGTTTGCTTTCATCCAGCACCCCTTTTAGCCTTCCCCAGATCCACGCCAAACAGCCACCTGAGCACTCTAAAAAGTGGACATAAATCTGGCTATTTTAACCATCAATTGGGTCTTAATATACCTAATAAACACTTTAACTTCTACTTTCATTTTTACAGGGACTTCTTCAAATTCTCGCCTTAAACGTTCTCCTCCTCTCATTCAAAACTAAGAAGAAATCATCTTAAAGTCACTAAAATACTTGTCTGGTTAATCAGCAGAGGAACCAGGAACCCATGAAGTATCTGGAACTCATTGGAAAGACAGGGAACAGGGAAAATATTCAAGTCAACAGTACTCTCATTCTTCTTTCTGCAACAGTCCCTGCTGGGCAGGGTTTGTTTGCACTGAGGTTTGTATTAGAAACACACACTCTTAACTAAATTACACAAATTCCACAAACCTATGCTGAAAATAATAAACAGAGTGAAAAGTGCCCATGCCCAGCACTCAAGTGCCACAACAGGTGCCTCTGGATGTGGTTGCTGACAGCCTGGTCACAGAGAGAAGCTCATAACTTTCACAGGCTCTATCCTGGGGAAGTTGTGAGAAGGCTTACAGAAAGAATTAAAACAATCTCTATACCTGGTGTTTGTGAACATGTTAAACGTGATGTATGTGATGTTTATATTAAAATGTTTTCAAGAAGATGTTATCCTTCTTGTACCAATGGCGTGGTGTTATTTGAGAACCAATATGGTTCTGAGTATATGATCTTGTTTATGAAAGTGTGAGTTTTCAATAAATCTATGCTTTATGCCTTCTGAGAGCTTGGAGTCTCATTGTCACCGTACCTGCCATTCCTAACTCAACAGTGACATCTGGATGGCAGGCTACCATGATGGCCATACTCAAAACACTTGTCCCAAAACTTGCTCAGAGAAGTGATCCTCCTTCTTCCCTCCTTCCCTTTTTCCATATAATCCCCCCTTCCCAAGGAAAGATCTCAAAGTGTATTTTGATTCTTACAGGCAAAATCATGTCCTGACTCGTGCCTAGGAAATAAATCCCATGTGCCTACAAAACCTACGGTACAAAGTGGTTGCTGAGGTGCCACCATCCACAAAACCCTGAAAAAGGGGTCTTCTGCAGCCTGTGGCAGGTCATGCTCTCCATAGGCACTCCTGATCCTGGCATGGGAGCACCCAGCACGCTGCAGGACAGGCAGTGGCCGTGCCCAGCAGACACTGCTGCTGCACAAGTCATGGGCCAGAAGTGCAGTGGCTGAAGAAGCTGGACATGTCATGCACTGTCTCAAACACAGGTCACCTCTACAACACCCATCTGCTTAGGTTTAATGTAGGTAATGCACAATTCACTTATACATGGAGCAAGGGGGTAAATAAGTCTGGCAATGCATTACTTCCATGGTTCATGGAAATACTTTGTGGTTATGCATCACAGAGCAACATCATTCGTGAAAAAAGTTTCCTAACAGGAAACTGGCCCAGGAAGATTTCCAAACTCCATGCATTCTACTTTCAATACTAAACCCCTGAGCTTTACTGCCCAAAGGGCAACAACTTAGCACACCTCCTACACCAAGATCCTACCGTGTTCTTCCCAATGAGCCAAATCATAATGGCAGCAGCTTGCTATGGCTGAAAACAGCATGACAGGGTCCCCCAAGCACACTTTTGCTCAGCCCCTCACTCACAATATTTATCATATGCCTCTCCAATTTGCAGGAGCCCCACAGCCATACCTTTCCTTTCCTCATTACCAAGATGCCAAATTCTTCTCCAGGTGAGAGAACACCTCCAGCTCACTTTTCCACAATGTCCAACAGCATTTAGAAATCCTTTTCCAGATGCTCTTACTGGAAATGCAGACCCCACAATTACAGAGTTCTGGGATCTTAACTGTACTAGTGTGACTAATCTTTGAAAGCAGTATTTCAAAATACTTCTTCGAAATACACCAAAACATATTTTCAAATCACTTGATTTTTTTTTTTAAGTGAGCTACAGAAGAAAAACTACATGGACAGTCACATAGTCATGTGCAGCACTAACACTGCAGTTGTACAGACCTAGTTTTGACAGTATGAGACGCACACAGAAATAAATCAATTTATACCCAAAGAGGTACAGGCCTTTGGGACTAATCTCTGTTAAGAAAACTAGGCATTCACACCCCAATTTTCAAGATAATATGTTGTAGCTGTACAGCAATGCTAGAAACAGGAGGCTGCTGTACCTGTATCACACAGTGCCAGGAACTGAACTAATGCTGAAAGTGTAAAATCACTCGTCTTCAGGATCTCCCATCAAGATCCAAACAAACAGGTATTTTTACAATAACCAAGGCAACAGGACAGAGTGTATTAGAAGGCAGAATGCAGCAAGACACAAAGAGGCCTTTCTGAAAATAATGCCGAGTATTCTCTCAGTTTTAAGTGGAAACAACTAGTAGCCCATCATCAATTTCCACGCAGTTACAACATGTTCCTGCCCAACACATCTTTCTACTGATAACTTATTACATCTTCACGTTTCTCTGCTCTATTAAAAAAACCTCAACCAACCAACCAAAAAAATCACCTGACAGGCTCGTTTGGATTTTTCAGCTTCTTAGCATCTCCTGTTAAGAGCTACAGAAATGTCATTTACATGGTATAAAAAAATGAGCTACTTTGAAAACTTAACTTTTTAAACAGCTCAGAGAAGATGTCTGTCATCCTTTCATTTCCAAGCAGCAGTTTGTGTAGATTTTAGTACAATCAATTCATGTCTATGTCATGTTTCATTTTCATGCTTCGTTTTACAAGCCCACTAATCAGACTAATGAGGTTGAATGTGAAGAAATCTCTTTGTTTCAAACTGAACAGCTTCTGAAACCACAGTTACAATGGTCTTTCTTTGCTTATTCATTTCCTGTTTGCAAGTAATAGCAAAAAAAAGAAAAAAAAAAAAAAAAAAAAAGGCATTACAGAATTTTTCTGCTAAACCCTAAAGGCAGAAAGCCATCTCAGTACAACCCCTGTTCTCTCCATGCTCTCAGGCTGTATGTTCCTGTGAGGGAGTCACAGTGCCTTCCACTTTGTGTGCATGCTTAAAAGAAAGTGAAATCTTATTAACTGCCTTGGTAGGGTCACAAATACACTCTATATGGTCCAAAGCAGGGGCTTAAGATGGTCCAGTGAGCAAATGCCTGTGTGCAGGCAGCAGGGAATTCGTGCTGTGCTGAGCACACTCCCACATGGAGTCATCGATTCCCCCACACCTGTGTACAGCATGTCTAGGGCCTGCTTGGGGACTGGGAGCTTCCTGCTTCCTTGGCCCACCTAAACCATCAGCCACACATACACAGATAACCCACGGCATGAGACAGAAGCTAGAGGTGAGGAATGGAAATTCCTACTTGGAGATTCAGTACAGAGACATCCCAGGCTGCAGAACAAACTCACCAGTGCTCCTTGGAGCTTTTGGCCATGTGTCAGTGGGAAGACAGAGAGATGCACCAAGAGACTTAGAAGGGAATACACTCAATTATGGGACAGTACCACAAAAGACAACACTGTCTGCCCTCCAACAACTCCAGTAAATTTGAAATCACACTTTAAATAATCTTGACTTTAATTTGTTCATTCTGAGGTTGGGCTTTGTTTTTTCTTTAACATCACATACAAGCAAGGCTGCTTCTGATCCTCTAAATGCCTGAGAAGCTGCCCAGGTCACATGCTGAACAAGTGACAAGTACATTGCAGAGTTAGAGGATCAAGGAGCATTCCACCAAGTTTACTGCAAATATTACTAGACCTGCTCAGAATGAATATATAAGGTTCAACTGTGGTTCAGAGTTCTCTGAAAGAAGCTGGATATGCCTCTAAAGGGGAATGGAAGTGGAGGGGGCCAAGTTTCTCTTTTTAGCCTGTAGCATGATGACAGCACAAGCAGTCCAGTGCCATGGGTTATATCTGACTATGGTCCCATTCAAAGCACAAAATATCTACAGACAAAATCCAGGCAATCCATCTACTCCTAAAGCTGTAAGTTGCACATAGAAACACACTCCTGCTACAATACATCCCAAGCTATGACAAACAGAGAAAGTCCTTCACAGATCACCAAGAACATTGGGGCAGCTTTAGGGAACTAAGTGGTACCAGTTACTAACCCTGCTGTTCACAGCCAGTCCGCGGAGAAGGGATGAAGATGTCAGAAGACAGATTTACAATTGCACAGCAGGAGCCAACACTATTCTGTATGGTCTCTGCTTGGTTAACCTCCTGCACATTCCTTGGGGAAAGGAGGAACACTACTGGTGAGAAGACAAAAACGGCTTTTCACCTCCTGCTCTTTCCCACTGCTGGAACAAAAACACCTATCACGTAGTGGCATCCTCCATATCAGCTGGAGCCTGGCTGTGGAAACGAATGTGGAAGGACTGGGGCAGAGTCCATGGGGCCAGTCTGATGGCTACAGCATGTGTGTGTGACCATTAGCCAGAGCCTACAACCACCCAGAGTTAGCAGATATTTGAAAGTGTTTCTGTTTTCCACCTTCATAGGAAACAAACCTGAGCCCTCCTTAGCAGTACCTTGGCAGGAAAATAACTGAGAGCTGACAGATCTGAAGAATTCTGTGCAGAAACCATTTTAGCTTTCAACTATCTCAAATGATCCTCTGATGTTTAATTAAGAATAATTAAAGAGCAAACAGAAAGCCTGAATCCTTTCATGAATACTTCATAGGTATATGCTAGTTATTTCAAACAGGAGCTCAGTTCTAGGGTGGCAGACTCCCTTTACACAGGAGCAGAAGAAAAGCAAACTAATCTGTTAAAGAAATAGAGCAAAAAGGTATCAGATTTCTTCCAAAACAGTGGTATTTTTTGTAAACAAACTGGTTAGGAAGCTTGAACAAGATACCTGACTAATGACAGACAGTGATCGCCCACAACCAGCCTCAAGACACACGTGTCATTAAAAATCAACATGTAGCTTTACTGAAGTCTTTAAACACAGTACTGCCCCCCAGACATGGGAAAAGAATAAAACTGCCTGAGCAGTTTGGGTTTGGCATAGAAAAAGAGCATTAATTAAGGAGTTGGGTTATTCCCAAATCGCGCTGTTTAAGAAGTCCTGCTGCAGAGTATGTGCGATCCATTTCCTTTCAGCAGTGCTGATGTCAGATGTTAATAGAAGACCACGTAAGAAATACACCCCTCAGACAAACTACCTTCTGCCGAAAAGATACAAGTCATGTTGCTGGGAGCACTGCAAGGAAAACTCACTGAGCATGTGGCTGAGGAGCTGGAGATAAGGCAACGCACACTCAAGCAGCTTTAAAGCTGGAAGATGGAATATTGTTTAGAGCCATCAGGGACATAGGAAGAGCAATGGAAAAGGATGATGGCACTCCTCAAGACAAGGGAATAGCCTCTATCATCCTACTGCACCTTCTGACTTCTCTCAGTTTTTTGGCACAATCTGTGTTTTGCCAACTTGAAGAATGTTCCTTCTGTGCTGCCGGATGCTGTTCCCGCACTGAGCGGAGTAGGAGAGAGTCATCACCTCATGAGCATCCCCAGGCACACTCATCCTCCCACGGGGGCCCGGGGGGAGGACAGGACAGGACAGAGCCCCACGGCTCCGGCACAGCTGTAAGGGCAGCAAGCCACACGCCACTGGTGAAGCGGCAGACACGTCGCCTCCAGCAGATGTGGGAGCAGCCTGTGGGAACCTTCCTGTGTGAGGGTGCAGCTGGCACGGGGGCTGTCCCCACATCCTGCCCCCGCCACTCCAGCTGCACGGCCCAGCTGAGCACTGCTCCGGCCAGGGGGCACTGGCACGCGCTGGCACGGCGGGCACAACAGAGACGGCCAAAAAGCTGCATGGAGAGAGTGGAGAACTGAACAACAGCACCCTCACCACGACATTGCACCTCTTCTTGGAGAGCCTGTGTCCCAGAATGACACAGGGGCTCACCTTCCCTCTCCACAGCCACAAGAGCCTCCTGGGTGCACCAAAAGTCACCAGGGCAAATGACAGGAGCATCAGTTGTAGCAACAGGATAAGAAATGGTGACCAGGCCAAATAACCCCCAACAGCAGCTTTTGCTTTATTTTAGCACCACGCCTGCAGACCTTCTGAGGGTGCTGAGGAAGGTCCTGAAGGTTAGTCTGGGGGCTACATGCAGAAACTGAGCAGGAGTGCTGCATGGGGAGCAGCAGGTCCCAGGCTACTGACTGTGGGAAGGAAGGAGGCTCTGCAGCAACACTTGGAGCCACCCAAGGTGTGGAAGGATGATGGGGCTGGGGACTCTATCTTCCTTGCCTCACTGGTCCCTTCAGATCTGAAGATCTCTGGTGCAGGGATTTTTTTTTTCTCTCCATGCTGGTTTTCTAAGTACCTCCAAGAATGGTACCTTGAAGGCATTTGTGGCTCTACAGATTTCCATAGATATATAATATACTAAGCAAGAAAGAGGAATTTTAGTCCCAGGATGACAATGTAGAGGAAGTATTTAAATCAGTCTCCACCTCTAAGCACTTACCACTCACCAGTAATGCTTTCACCGTACCGGTGTGCAATTCTTTTCGGCTCAGCAACGCATTACATCAGCATTACATATGAACCCCCAAGGCAATTTTGGGTTACCTCTTCATGCCCATCCCATCCTCCCTTACATCCACTAAACCAGCATTTCACACTAAATAATCCAGCCGTCTGCTGACTATAGCACTTCCTAACTGGAGAGAAAGCATCACAGCTTCACCCTCTTCCCCCTGCATTCCCAAGGGCATAGCACTCTTCCTGTTTGATGGACAGTCTTTCTGTCCACAGTGCTTGTGTCGCTGCAGCTAAGCAAGTACTAAGAGTTAAGCTCCCAAATCCTAATCGTGAAGAGTGGCAGGGCTGAGTGCCTGAGCATCAGTTAATACATATTAATTTAAACCACACACACTATAGCCTGATGCACTGACCACCCCGGACACAACGAGGTTCAAGGCAGCCAGCAGACACCTCGCCCATTGCCCCAGGCAAGATAACAGACCAGCCCCTGTGAAGTTAAAATGCTGAATTTCATCTAGAATCCCAGTCCTGAAGATGTTCCTTCACCACCTCCCAGCCCAACTGCTGTTCTTGCAGCCTTTAAAATATTCTGGAGGAACCACGATATCTTTCTGAAGGAATTTCAGCTGCACAAAGTGAGCAAAGACAAACAAGGCTAAGTAACAGTGCCTCAATTCCATTTCAAAACTAACAACCCTACATAGCTTGGACAAGCAAAATCATTTACAGAACAAGTGATAGTTAACAGCTCACCAGCAGCAAAGGTCACATTGTAATGGTTATTTTTCATGCTTAACCCTTCCAATCTCATTTGTTTTTCATTTCCATATCCTCAGACAGTGCAGTCTGACCTCAGCACAGAGACTTCCAGAATTTAACCAAAAGAAACTAAAGACTGAAAGACTGTTTCACTGATTTAAACATAGAACATCACCCTTAAAACCATCCTGAATTGTTTGAATTGTTATCCACCTTAGGAAAGCAAGAAACAAGAGACACTGTACTACTATAGGGTTTTCAGCTACAGTTGTTCAATACATTTTAAATTTTATTTCACTTTTTTTTTTTTCAATATTTTCTGTAGAGAAATTGTCAAGAAATGCTACAGAATATCATGAAGGGTACACACTTGGAAACAAAAGAAAAATAAACCCCAAAACTTCCAGAATACCATCTCCTCCCTCAAATGCTTTAGATCGAAAACAACATGCTTAAAGGCAGAATACTTGTGCAGTGGGAAATATATACAGTAATACGCTTTAGTGATTCTAACTGGAGGGGGGCATGGAAACAGGTTCCCCCTTTCCTCCCATATATTTCAGGTGAAATTTTGGACATGAAAAAGTGTACACAGCTCAAACTTGGTTACTTTTTGGGGAAGAAGACAACACAAATACATTATGAAATAGACCTCTATAGTGTAACACCAAGAACAATGAAGGAACATCACAATGTTATCTCATTTATTCTTGGAGTTTTCATAACACGTTCTCACCCATCCACTCTTTATACTTATTCCAGGGAAACACAGCAATAACTTGTGTATATTTTAATCTACAATCTTTCCTCAGTATAAAAACACATTTTGCTACTAAAGTGTTCTTACTCATTCCTCCAGGAAACATTAACATCAGCAGATCTGATCAGGGACAAAGTCTCCCCGATGGTTAGACAGTGTTTATATTTCCAGTAAAAAAAAAAAAAAAAA